>OY855906.1:32292490-32309990 GCA_963693305.1 Meandrina meandrites
TTCTGGAACTACACATACCAAACCACGTTCAGCTGATTTTGCAACCCCATGCTAGACTACAATCATGGACAAAACTCTTGAGACACTTTACCAAATTTCCACTTATTCAGGGTACCTTAACACCCCCCTCCCCCATTTCAATGTTGTCAATGTTGCTATGTGGTCAAAACAAAGTCGGGTGAATTTCAAACCCCAGGAAACAACATTGAGCGGGGGGAGAGGGGGATTAGATATTCTTTACCCCCTTGTAAGTCAAAACATTCGCGAAAAATGTGTGATATTCGTTTGTTTCAACTACTTTTGTCCATGATTGTCTGAAGTACGTTTCGTGGAATTTTAAGAATTTGCGTTCTTTTTATAACCTAAGGAGCCAAAAATATTAAATACTCTGTGAATTGCGTTTAAAAAATGCCTTTTCGTCTTCGCAATACGCTACACTCAATTTTTATTAGCAAAAAAGAAACTTACTGCGTGGCTAGCCGTAAGAACAGCTGTGCAAGAGGCTATAGATGGTATTGTTGCTAGAAAAAGCGTGTTCCTAGAGGAGTGCCAATGCTCTATTTATTATAAAGCCATTTACCCGAAGACTCCACCTCAACTGAAATAGATAGAGAGCACTGTGTAGTAATAAATCGCTAAAAACAGCCCAATTCCTTTAGGCGTGTTTCGATGCCTCGTGCTATCCCGCGGGAAGTCCCGAGATTTTCGAAATGTTCTTTCCTCCTTTTTAAAACGTCAAGCACTAAATGAATCGTAGTAAAAGTCGATTAACTTTGTAGGTTGAACACAACGAATGCAAAAAGCGACGGTTAACAGAGCTTTTCAACGGTTCACAGGATAAAAGAATAGATGATCATCTAACTCTTTTAGAAATAGCTGTGAACCGTTAAAATTGCCACAAAACCTCATGTTAACCATTCAAAATCACAGTATTTGCAGTTATCTAGCGTTCTAGCAGGTAATTAGGGTTAACTTATGCTATCTGAGACAGAAAGCTCTGATTCAGCATGTGTGAACCGTCGATGACAACTGTTTGGTAGTAACAGTCTGTTTGTCACGCGCTATCCAATTTGTCACGCTCGGGACGTAATCGCTTGACACCGTTGTTATACTTGAATCCGCGCAACAAGAGGTGGTGTTTGTAACATATACTATCCTTCTGTTTCTCTTGATTACGAAATACTTCACGTTTAGTTTCGCTTTCGGTACTGGATGTTTAGTTTTACGACGAGTTTTCGAGTTCATAGTACACTATCAACGATACAGTATCAATGAAAGCGTTACAAATTGCTCCAATTACCACCAATTACGAGCCTAAAACACTAATTATATATTTTATCGAAAGTTGTCAAGTGTGGTTGTTGCATTGAAACATGTACCAGCTCTTCAGTAAAACTGCAAGTGTTAACTAATTTCTAGACAGACTCTGTCTGCAGTAAGTCGGATAACATTTCAACCTTCTTACCTGGCCAGGCGTCCAAAAAAAAACATTCTAATTGATGCATTACAAAGCTTAATTGGGTTTTGCTGTACCCAGAAAGTAGTTTGCCTAACACTCGGTGATACGTCAGGTTTGTGAACTCACATAGATGTCGAGCCGGACAATGTGTTTATTATTTTTAGACATTTCTTTCCTCAGACAATCATGGACAAAACTCTTGAGACACTTTACCAAATTTCCACTTATTCAGGGTACCTTAACACCCCCCTCCCCCATTTCAATGTTGTCAATGTTGCTATGTGGTCAAAACAAAGTCGGGTGAATTTCAAACCCCAGGAAACAACATTGAGCGGGGGGAGAGGGGGATTAGATATTCTTTACCCCCTTGTAAGTCAAAACATTCACGAAAAATGTGTGATATTCGTTTGTTTCAACTACTTTTGTCCATGATTGTAGACACCTACATTGTAAAATCCCTACGCCATCCCTGACTGTTTGTTTTTTGAGAACTGTATCGCTATAAGTGGTTTTAATGGAATATCATGTGTCAACGTCGTTGCCATGATGATTTTATAAATGTTTGGGAAAGCCTCTTTCTCCAAGTTTCTATCCCTTTTCTGTTCATTTTTGGAAACTGGTAAGCCTCGTGGAACAAGTCTTATATTTGAACAATAATTATGGCTATGCCTTTCAGGTGTTTGTTGTTAACATCTTCCTGGAGAGGCATATTTAAATGCCAAAGTTTTACCGAAATGTTAACTAATTTTCTTTGCTGCTTTACATGTTCAGTTAGCGTGCACATGTCCACAAGATTTACATTTTAGGCACTTGTCATACAATATCCGTAACAATCGGCAAGTGTCAAAAGATTTAAGATTTTCCACAGCCGGTAGGGAGATTAACCAAAACATAATTGCCCTAAAAATCTTTCACAGATTCCTGTTGCTGGGGAAGGATTTCAGGTAGTTTGAACTGCTTTTCACTGGTTCATTTCCCACTGATTTGTTGTGATTGCCCTCATGTATATTTTGTTTATCCAGTATTCATTAAAAGTGTTCTATGGTTCCATGAGATCCACTCGAGTAATCATGGTGCAAGAAAGAATGGTTATATGCAAGAGCCAGTTGAAGGGCTCGGTCGAAAAGGGCCCTATCTTTTTTTTGGCAAAAATAAAAATCGTCAAAACAACTCTAAATTTCGCCTGCGAGTTTGTTTACGTGTGTTAAACAGTGTCCTGTATTTTTTCCCGCTCTTGTCTGCCTTGTTTCCCACAAATTACGCATGCAAAAACTGGACTTCGAGGAAAGAAACCTTTTGTTCCACGAAACAATGAAATCAGGGAAGTTGAACCGATTATTGTTTTAACTCTACAAACATTAACCCTAGCCCTAACGGCTAAGCCTAACCCCTAGGGTTATTGTTAAAGGCTTTGAAATTTAGCGATGCTTTCAGCAAAGCGCTTGCAATTTATGCTTTGTCTGTGCAACGAATTACAAGATTATTACGGTAGTATTCGAAATTTCTCAGTGGTAAATTTCGCTAAGGGAAATGATTATTTTTTTGTGAATAACACTGCCACTAGCAAAGCAAATTCAGTTCGTTTCACTAAAAAAAATACTTCCATTTTTGAACTACCGTGAACGGCGCACTTTTTTCTGCGGTTTCTTTTTACGCGTAAAGCATTCAAGTTTGCCGTCGCGATTTTCAACTGAACCGGCAACGTTTGGAGCATAAACATGTCAAGTTTTGACAACTCTGCCTGTGTTTCTGGTTGTGAAACACAGGCTTTGAAAACTTTTACGTCAACGTTTTATGTTTCGTCAATGAATGTCAACAGCAAATTGCGGCTTTATATTTCTGGTAAATGCTGACTGAGACAGCGATCTTCATTGACTGATCTTTGGTTTACTTGTAAAACGCGACAGTTTGTCTAGACAAACTTGAATGGTTTGCTCGATCGTGAGAAAACGTGTTAAAAAGTAAGCCGTTCGCAGTCATTCGAAAATGGCAGTAACAGTCTGGTTTCATAAAACGATTTTCTCAGACAACACAAAAGAAGTAAGTTTTAAGCTAATAGGCTGTTCCTTGTACATTTATGTTATGAATACACTGAATCGAATTTAGGCTAGAAAACTGATCGAAAAAACAAATTAGCTTAAACAAACAAAAAACTTACATGCGAGCCCGGGTTTCGGGTTTTCTGGTCCTTTCATTCCGGTCGACAGCAATGAAACAATCAACGGAGTTCCATGACACGCACTCACAAAATCTAAATGGTTGATTTTCATTCCGCTTGACTTGCAGTAAGCTCCTATTCTGTTCTTTTTGGGCAAAATAATCAATCGCGAAAGCTCAGTGAAATGAATGAAGACTTTGCCGCCGCGCCTTTCGTGGAGGCCCCAGTTTCCGACTGTCAAGTCACGCTAAAAAATAATGCAATAATCACGATCAATGCATTAAAGATTATTATGGGATATCCCTGAGTTTCTTCGACACTGAAAGTCCTAAGCTCAAAATTCAACAGAAAATAATAGAGTCTAAAAGCCAGTCTTCATTTCCAAACATTCAGCACGCCAAATGATGGCAAATGAGCCCAAACAAACGAAGGTGAACTTGGTTTGGAAGAGAAGTGCGTTTAAACTCTTTCCGTCTGGAATCAGAGTTCCCAACCGCTAAGTTTACCGCCATTTTAGCGATCATGGAACAAACACGCCTTGTTTCTTTAAGGCATGCTGGTGAGCTTGTGGGTGTTGAGACTTAATGATGTCCTTCCACCACCAGACGGACGCAAATATATGTCAAATAAGCGAAAATCAGTGGAGAGAAGTGCACTTCATGCACGAAGGTGAGCAACCTGTCCGATTAAAATGTGAAGAGGCTTTGCGCGCGAAAAGCTTACGTCATTATGTTTGCTGTACCAATCATTTCCAGATCTCTTGTTTGAGCAAGCGAGCAAGCAAGTAAATTCCAATTGAATTACAAAAACAGGAAGAGAAACAAAAAACCTTTTGTTATTCCAAACAATGAAACCAGCATAAACATTTAGATTCATTCTGGAACAATGATTTGCTAATAGTATATTCTCTTCTTTGTTTCTCCAAAAACAAGCGAACAATAGCAAAAATAAATGCAGGACATTGTTTAGCACACATAAACAAAAGTTCTCGCATGCGAAATTTGGAGTTGTTTTGACGATTTTCATTTTTGCCAAAAAAAGCTAGGGCCCTTTTTCAACCGAGCCCTTCAATTAGAGGTTATTATAGAAAACAAGGAACAAGCTTTTATTCGCTGGTTTGCAGATAGACTAAACCAGGGTTTAGTTTGTCTGCAACACAGGCTTATCACAGACTAAACTTCTTGAAAACCATACCCTCCCCACCAGCAAATACCTACAACCCCAGACAAAAAGAGTTGGGAAGGTTGTAATTTTAGTACATTGTGTAGTTCCAGAAAATATCCATACCCCCACCACGGAGGAAGACCCCCCACCTCTCCGGAATTTCCATTTTTGTGAAGGAAAATACCCCCCCCCCCCCTCCCCTCCGGAATTTCCAAAAGTTTCTTTCATACCCCCCTGTCCCTCTGGAAAAAGCAATTTAAAAAGAGATTGTGCAAATGTTCTAAACATTAGGCCGCCTTCCATTGTAAACATCGCTATACACTGTAGTGTTCAACCGATTGATTGGACCATCTTAATGATACATACTGTTGAAGACAAAAAATATGTCAGTAATTTCTTCAAAAGTAAGCAGAAAAAATATCTGGTAGTCACTTGTTAGATTACCTTGATGTACATGTATAACAATCCATCCCCTTTCATTCCAATCCAAAAGAAAACCGCTAAATGTATTAGAACATGGATTGAAAACTGTTGACAACATTCACCGTAAACATGTTCACAAAATCGCAAACACGCTCGCAGAGAAAGCCAAATTGACCCGGAAAATTGCAAACAAATAGCCAGAAATAACAAGAACAAGATATTCTCGGGTTTCTAAAATTGTTACACTATTTTCATCATCAATAAACAGAAAAATGTTCGCAAACAAGGACGACTTTCTGTCGATCGAACACGAGAAACAAACAACTCTAGTCACCAGTGCACTTCGGTCAAGCCACGTAACAATTTTACTTGGACTGGTACAAGTAATGGCGGTCGCATTCGTGGAACAACATGGAGGGTTTCTGCGAACTTGTTAGCTTTCACTGTGCTTTGTGCTTTCAGGAAGGAGAAAACCTGTTTAAAATGTAATATGGTCATCTATCGAAAACCTAGGCTGTTATTTTTTCTATGTAAAAGATTTTCAGAGTAGGTAAGAAACGATTTTCAAACAAATTTGCATGGCATCGAACTTGACCATCTGGAAATGTAAATTCACTAACAACCCCCCCTCCTCTCCGGAATTTCCTGGGCCTTTGACCCCCCACCCCTCTGGAATTTCCAATTCCCTCCGTGGTGGGGGTATGGATATTTTTTTGGAACCACACATTTAATGAAAAACTTAGATGACCTCTCGTGATACTGCCCCTTACAGTGCGGACATTGAACCATGAACGCTATGGCTTTTTTTCACTTTATTTGTACTTTTGTTCACGGTTACTTTGTAGTTATTGTTTACATTTTCCCAGAACTAACCAATCACATCCGTGAACCAAAGCAATCGCACAGACATTTTTTCTCCTGTTTTCCGTGTTTTTATTGTCCCACGCAACGTTTACCACGCTTTTCGGAGGAAAAAAGGCGGAAAAATGTCTTGGCCGTTGTATTGCCTCGCGGTTGTGATTGGCTAGTTCTAAAAAAAGTTATAAAGTAAGTGATAACAAAGTACAAATAAAGTGAAAATAAAGCCTTGGCGTTCATGGTTCGAGTGCCCGCACTGTAATACCCAGAGGTCATAATTTTGCAGGGACAATGGCTACCATCTTGGATGATGCAACTGTGATTCGTACATGACAAATGCAGCACATTGCTACATGTATGTACACCCAAAATGAAAACATATGCAGAAGCCTGACCTAGATGGATGGATCAGTGTTTCCTATGTTATGAGAATACTCCCCATGAGAACTGCAGAACCCTGGTGTAATTTTTTCTTTTGGGGATGGGGGTGGGGGGATGATAATTTTTTACCTTGTGTATCACATTATACTTCTGCAAATAAAGTGACAGTACAATTGTTCTTTTCTCTTGTGCTTAAAGGACTGGGAATGACATTGCCCCCTGGTGGCTAAAGATTATACCAAGTGCAGCATGAGTTTCACTCAAACTGGCAATCAGGAAGAACACACAGCAAGTCAAATACTTTCCTCAGATGGGAAATCATATAAATGCAAAGACTGTGGCATGAGTTTTCATTATAAAGCAAGCCTCAACAAGCACGAAAGAGTGCACACAGGAGAAAAGCCTTTTGAATGTAACCAGTGTGGCAAGCGTTTTCGTTATAAATCGCACCTCGAAAGGCACGAAAGAGTGCACACAGGAGAAAAACCTTTTGAATGTAACCAGTGTGGCAAGCGTTTTCCTGATAAATCGCACCTCGAAAGTCATGAAATAGAGCACACAGGAGAAAAACCTTTTGAATGTAACCAGTGTGGCAAGAGTTTTCATTATAAATCACACCTCGAAAGGCATGAAAGGGTTCACACAGGAGAAAAGCCTTTTGAATGTAACCAGTGTGGCAAGCATTTTAAGCATAGAAGCTATGTAAAGGCACATGAAAGAATGCACACAGGAGAGAAGCCTTTTCAATGCAGCGAATGTGGCAAGTGCTTCAGTGTGCCTTGGGATCTAAAAAAACACACCAGAGCATATCACACAGAACCAAAGCCTTTTGAATGCAAACAGTGTGGCAAGTGTTTCACTAATGTAGGACATTTAAAGGACCATGAAAGAACACACACGGGAGAGAAGCCTTTTCAGTGCAGCCAGTGTGGCAAGCGCTTCAGTCTTGCAGGGACTCTTAAGCGGCATACCATAACACATCACACAGAAGATCGGGAGAAGCCTTTTGAATGTAATTGGTGCAGCAAGTGTTTCAGTCGGGCAGGACAACTTAAGGAACATGAAAGAACACACACAGGAGAGAAGCCTTTTGTATGTAACCATTGCGGCAAGTGTTTCAATCGGGGAACAAATTTAAAGAAGCATAAAAGAACTCACACAGGAGAGAAGCCTTTTCAATGTAAACAGTGTGGCAAGTGTTTTGCTGAGGCAGGAAATTTAAAGCACCATGAAAGAACTCACACAGGAGAAAAGCCCTTTGAATGTAAACAGTGCGGCAAGTGTTTTAATCGGGCAGCAAATTTAAAGCAACATAGAAGAACCCACACAGGAGAGAAGCCTTTTGAATGTAACCAGTGTGGCAAATGTTTTAGTCATGCAGGACATCTAACCAGCCATGAACGAGCTCACACAGGGGAGAAACCTTTTGAATGTAACCAGTGTGGCAAGTGTTTTACTCAAGTAGGGCATTTAAAGGACCATGAAAGAACACACTCAGGAGAGAAGCCTTTTGAATGTGACCAGTGTGGCAAACGCTTTAAGCGTAAAGGCTACATAAAGGAACATAAGAAAATGCACACAGGAGAGAGGCCTTATGAATGTAACCAGTGTGGCATGTGTTTTAGGTTTACAGGATATTTAAAGCGACATAAACAAATAATGCACATCAATGAAAAACCTTTTGAAGATAATCAGCATGGCCGGAAAGAGGTTTTAAAGCAACAAAAAGCAACATGCAGCACAGGAGCCACATGTAAGAATGAAAAGCAGGATAATGTGTTCAGCATTGCTGATCTTTTAAGCAACCTGAAAGATATCAAACAGGAGTAAAGCATAATATTACTGTGTGCCATCTGACCAGTATTTTCAATAGCGAAGCAAGCTACTGTAAGTTTAGAAATAGAATGGAAATTGTTATACCCCACATGAGGCTCAGACAACATCAGCATGTTCTGAGAGAAATAGAGGGAATCTAGGCGAAGTTTTTGTTTCAAAAAAGTGTTTGAGGAACACTGGCCATTTTAGAAGGTGTTTTAGGAAAAATCGCCTGCCGTTCCAGTTTGTTTGTCTGAGTCTTCACACCTGCGCTTTGCTATTGGTGGAACACATTAGTAATTATTTTCGTAATTTTTCTTGACATAGTGACCACTATTTACTGTGTTAAAATAATTATGATAATTATAATAATAGTGATGATGATAAATACAAAGGCAAATGTCATAACTAAATGTCTATGTTAAACACTCTTAGACAAGCTGCACCCTGTATTTAGCAACTAGCAATTTTGGGGGGGAAATTGTTCTCAAAGAAATCAAAATAATCCAACATCAAGTCTTTAGAACTGAAGTCTTTTTCATTGAACTTAGATGCGCTAACATTGAAACGAAAAATACATCAAAAGACTCACCCACAATTTTAACTCTTTTTAATAAATGTAACCACTTTAAATAATTACTATTAGAATTATACCATTACTTCATGTAGGGTTATTTGAAATGGAAAAATATAAAGGGGGAACTACCCTCTTGCTCAGATGTAAGGGAGAGCACTCTCCCATAAAAATGACAGGGGTGCGGGCCATATCTGTTAGGGCTTAAAATTTGATGGTTGGTACTGTGAAGAGTTCTAGAATATAAAATGACTGGCATTGGAGTTATTTTGGTACCATATTAAAAATTTAAAGGCGATCTCTGGCTAAAAATATTTAAAAAGTACGAGCTTTCGACTGTTTGAACTACAGTCTTCAACGGGTATCCCCTCACCCCCCCCCCCCCCCCCCCCCCAGGGGGCAACCAGCCATTAATCATTTTGGAACAAGTAAAATATAATTAAGCTACAAAAATTAAACTGCTGAAGAATATAAGCAAGTTTTAGTCATATGTGGTTGCCACTTACTATGACTGACACATTTTTTGCATGATTAAGTTTTTATTTGGGTTGGACAACCTTCTGAAGTGGTTTGTCTGATATTTTGACTTTGTATCAAAATCAAAGATCATGTTGACTTCAGATCAGTGGGTCTTTGTTTTAAACTTAAACAGACCCACCAAACAGTAGATTTATTAATTTTTAGTGAAAAATTAAGAAAATGCTGCAGTATTCCTTCTGTAGGTATGTGAAAGGCATACCATTTAATATCACAGGAGCATAATTATATATATTAATATATCATTTAATATACTGTTTTATTATATAAACTGCAGTGCTTTAGCGAGTGGTAGCAAATCGAGAAAAATGGTATCCCACATGTGTGGATAAAAATGATATCCACACATGTGTGATATCATTTTTGACCAATCAGCTTGCAGAGTTTGCCATGTTCCAATGCTGAATGAGCCAAAGTAAATCAATATTAAGTCGAAAAATCTTCGGATCTTCCTCGGCAATCTTCGGCAATCTTCGGAAAACTTCGGAAATTCTCGGAAAATGTTCGGAAACATTCGTACAACCTTCGGACAACATTTTGAAAATTTTCGGAAATGGTCGGAAATCTTCGGAAAATCGTCAAAAACATCGTAATTAGTAGGTTTATATGATAAAAAGAATAATACATGGTTTCTTGGAGATATGAAATTTATCTTCTCGTGTTCAAATCCGATATCTCACTCGTTCGCTGCGCTCACTCGTGAGCTATCGATTTGAACACTCGAAGATAAATTTCATATCTCCGCAAAACCATGTATTATTCTCTATGAATATCTCAAGATCGGCCGTCAGTCTTACAGTCAAAACCGAAGAAGCGTGAACGCCAAAAATTATTTCTGGAATGTTTATTGTTCTACGACCAATCAGATTCGAGACGTTACCGCAACAAACCGCAACAGTAATTAGCAAAAAGGTTTCGATTCTTTTATCACGAAACGACTTTTTCGTCTACATTAAGTTTTGAGATCACCACCGATTAACAAACACTCTGGAATTATTACAGTCAAAATACTCAACGCGTGCCGCTTAGAATTCCGGAAAAGTTTTGATTAACGGCGAACGGATTGCATTATTGGTTTCAAACATTCAAATTTAATTTGAATATTGTTGATCATCCAACAGTGAACACGTGAGCACGTGAACCTGTTAAAAATAAACCAATCAAATTGCTTCATTTCTGACAGGCTCACGTGTTCACGTGTTCACGGTTGGATGATCTACAATATTCAAATTAAATTTGAATGTTTGAAACCAATAATGCAATCCGTTCGCCGTTAATCAAAACTTTTCCGGAATTCTAAGCGGCACGCGCTGAGTATTTTGACTGTAATAATTCCAGAGTATTTGTTAATCGGTGGTGATCTCAAGACTTAATGTAGACGAAAAAGTCGTTTCGTGATAAAAGAATCGAAACCTTTTTGCTAATTACTGTTGCGGTAACGTCTCGAATCTGATTGGTTGTAGAACAATAAACATTCCAGAAATTATTTTTGGCGTTCACGCTTCTTCGGTTTCGACTGTAAGCAGTTCATGACCCAGATATGCACACTGATTTAAGTAACATTTTGGATGTACTGGCTGCTATCTTTGCAAATTCATAATTTTAATTTTTCTTTCAAGTTTTTTCTGCAAATAAGTTCTGTAAGTAATTCTTTTAAAATAATTAATTTATTATGTTATTGATTGTCAGTTTCTATTTCGATTTTATATTGATACTAGGTGTCCCCCATTAGCAGTGGGGATTCCCCACTGCTAGATGTAATTGACACAGTATTAAAGTCATTATTGTTATTATTATTGTTGATGTTGTTGTTGGTGTTGTTATTATTTAAGATTCGCACAGCTATTGATAGTATTGAAGCTGGTTTCATCATTGGCTCCGGGCAACAACAAGTTGCCTAGGGAAGCCAAGAAACACCCCTTGCAATTTTATTATTATTATTATTATTATTATTATTATTATTATTATTATTATTATTATTATTATTATTATTATTATTATTATTATTATTATTATTGTTGTTGTTGTTGTTGTTGTTGTTATTATTATTATTATTATTATTATTATTTTAAGGGGTACCTTTCCTGTCAAAAATGGTATATGAAAGGGTTAGGGTTGGACCTCGGAGCAGAGCCTCCCCTTATAAAATATTTTTGAGTACCCCCTCTTCCCACACGGGCCCCAGGGAACATGAGGGAAGGCAGGATGAAGTTGGAACTTTTTTTCTAGGCAAAACGATGTGGCAAATTTGTGCAAAACTGCACCATGATGATAAAATGTCTGTTAGCAGTGCTAGTTGCTGCCACGTCAAGGAAAATCGCTAGCTGTGCTGGCTAATTTAGACACTGCAGTATTTTCTGTTTTGTTTTGTTTTTTTTTTTTTTCGGTATTTCGATGTTCGGGTCCCCCATCGTCCCCTTAAAATGGCTAGTCTCATGCAAACAGAGCATGTGCTACATGAGCAAAATACTATTAAAATTAATATTGTAACTTTTTGTGTGAGTATGCATGTAGTTAGTTACACGAAAGAGCTAGCTTACAACTGTAGAAAATGCTAAGTAATTCCTTGGAATTTGAAATCCGTATTCTTGCTGCACGTGGAAGGCGCGGTGGCCTAGTGTCTAGTGCCTGGCTGGTGTCATTGTGTTGTGTTCTTGGGCAAAACACTTAAATCTCGTAGTGCCTCTCTCCGCTCAGGTGTATACATAGGTACCGGAGAACTAATTCTAGGGAGTAACCCTGCCACGGACTAGCATCCCATCCAGGGGGGAGTAGAAATTCTCCTAGTCGCTTCATGCTACAGAAACCGGGATAAGCTCTGACTTATTTCTTGCAAATACACAGTGATAAAAGCCGACTTTAGGAAACTTTAATATTTACAATAGCGATTAGTAAGGAGATTTGAATATTTTTATGGGACACCCTGTGACCTCACAAACATAGGATGGTAAGCCTGTGTATAGACACGGAAGGTTTTTGGAAGCGGCAAAACCAGTAATTTTGTGTCCAAGCTGTCTCCGCCGATACAGAATTTTATGAGTTGATTCGCAAGGAACATAAACTTGGTGTACTCTATTATTCCCTGGTCAAAGTGATTTTTTAAAAACCCTTTTCAAAACGAAGATAGCACGTTCTCTCATAGAAGCCAATAATTCCTAGCAATTTTTTTTAGTCAAGAATTTCGTTCTGACCAGGGCACAAAACAGGTTATGATTTACCACTAGGTTATATAGTCGTTTAATTTGGTGCGCTACTATCCTTGATAAGTTTTCGAGTAATTGATGTTCAAAATTCGGGAATTAAACCTTTACCATATAACACCCCGTCAAAAAAATGGCTAATGAATTTATTAATGAGCAATGGTCCTGCGCGTCTTTAACAATATTCAGCTGAGAACAGCTCTGACATCAAAAGAAAGACTGAATCCATGTTGATAATGGCGATACTTTTGTGTTGTCTGCAGTTCTCCTCGACATTCGTGTTTGCTCAAACTCCCCTCTTAACGCAATGACGTAACAAATTACCATCATAAAGAAAACATGGCGGCGATCAGGAGATTAGTGCCGAAAACTTCGTATTCAAAACAGATACGTAGATAAACTAGGGCCCGTTGTAGAGGCCATTAAGTATACTTTGCAGCTTTCAAAACAGTTTTTCAATTATGTTTTAGGTTTTGTTCAGGAATAAAAGCAAATGTTTGCAGAATCTCTATTGATTGCTTGGAAACGGTAATGAGCTGACGTTGTGAGCCATTGCGTCAGTTCTGTTCCATATCACACGGCAAATTCTGACTGGTTTCTGTGATAAAATTTGATATTTGGTCTGAGTTTTACAATCGGAAACAAATCGAGAAATCAAAAATCAGCTAGCCGATAAATGTAGCATGCATTTAAAAACGGGCACTGTGCTAATTTAACGAATGCCCCAAGCGAAACAGTGAGTTTTGTTTCCCAGCGCTCCTCAATTTGATTATTTTATTACCAACGTCGTGAGTACGATGTTGCCACAAATTCGACCAACTTGTTGGATATTTGACGAAATCATTCTTGAGAAATTCATAAAGGAAGAGATTTTTTTTGAAAAAGGCAACGTTTTTCTTCCTGAGATAAGTCGACTTTTTCATATGGTATAATTATATATAATTGATACTGCATAATTTCAATCCTTGCCGCTAATAGCCATTTCTCATTGTCAAAATTATGTCAAAATCTATCAAAATTCTGGCGCGACGTCGGAGAATAATTAGCTAAATCAAAAACATTCAACGATGCGGCCGCGGAATAAAACTTGCCTCTTGCTCTTAATATTTTTTTTAACAATTTCGATGGTGCTTCTGTTCCACACAAGATATGAGGGGCAACAGAAGAATGATCAAGAATTGGGTAAGGATTTGTCTTTTAATGGTACGATGTCGTTCTTCTTTTAGAAAATGACCTGCGTGCGTAGCGGCAACTCCGAAATAACGGCGGAGTCTGTTTGTTCAAAGAATCAGTTTAACTGCCTTTCCGCTGTTGGCCAACAGAGCTCCAGATAGATTGATATCTTCACTTAAACACTGCAATGTTAAAAACTTTAAATATAAATATAATAACTTGAAAATTATAAAGGCCGTTATATCACTTACGTTCGATGCCGTACGGCTTTAAAATGCTAGCATAGCATTTGAAACAAAAACATTGCTTTGCAAATCTGTAATTTTCTGCTGCTAGACGTAAATTTCTGGTTAAAACGTATAAAACATAAGCTTTCTGCTTTTGATCTGCAGCATTGTTACAAATAACCAAGAACACGCGCGGATACAGAACGGGATAAGTGAAACCGAAAAAAATGCAACTTGACAAATTGTTTTATCTATATATTTTACATTTTAAAAGTAAAGGTAACTTCGACCGTCGACTTTTTGAGGGAGAATTTCGCCATAAATTTGTACAATTCTGACGAACGTGTCTCTGAAGCCACTTGCCTCTACTTTTCCATACAGGAAGAATCAGTTTAATTAATTTGTTATTTTTTTTTTCAATAATGATTTATGATGGCCTGTTTTCATTCCCACTCAGTGCCTAGACGTATTCAGCGCAGGCCCTCAAAAGAGAATTTAAATTTACGTAAACAGGTATAGTACTTATGCTGGTAGAAGCAAATCATTATGTAGCGCGTGTGAGTAAATATTGGCAGAGCATGCGCACTAGTTCGATTTGCAAGGCTCGCCCCTGCGACTCCTGAACTTCCAAACGAGAAGGCATCTACACCAGAACTGGGACGAATCCAGGATATTTTAAAGGAGTGTGGAAGGTGGGAGGGGTGGGTGGGGCAATTAGCAAATATGGATATGTAAGCAAATGCCCATCGCCAGATCCGCCTTTGCTAATCACATAATTCTTCAAAGGGCGGCCTACAGAGCAGCTTTTTGTCTCCATATGTTTCTGTCAAGGGCTAAATCTTGCCATGAGACCTTGCAAAGTTTGTAGCTATTTATATTTGCTTTGAGCTCTCTTGCCTTAATTCCGTTGGCTACCATGCACGGTTTACAGGCAAGCTTTGAGCATGATCTTGTAGCACAGAAAAAATTCGGTTAGTTAGCTTGTGAGTGATGAGAAGTTCCCCTCATCCCAAACACCTCGCCGTTTCTTTCATTCGCTGCTCTTGCCATAAACAAAGTGAGCACTTGCAAAAGGGGCTGAATCTGAAAATGCCATTACTTTCAACGAAATCTGATAGCAGTATTCTTGTGCGTAAAACCGCCAGCGCTGGGAAGTTTCCCGTCGATTACTGACACCAAAGGAAATATATAATCAAGTTCTTTGTTCGTCCTGGATTAATTAACGCACCAAAGGAAAAAATAAATTGTTTTCGTTTTTTGCATTCGTAGGAATCACCACGCTCAAACACAAGAGAGTTGAGACAAAAAGAACGCAGAAAGCTGGTCGAGAAGTTCTGTAAAAAGACTGACTACAACATCATGCCTCGCCTTTCGCATATAGTAGTGGTTAAACCTCTCAAATTGCTTTACTGTATAACACCCAAGGTGGCTTCTAGACAATGGAGGGAAATGCTGCATAAATTTACAGCCGGTAAAGCAACTTTGAAACGTTTCCCTTCCGAAGAACGAAAGGAGATGCTGGAAACATATTTCAAGTTCATGTTCGTTCGCGAGCCTTTTGAGCGCATTTTATCTGCATACAAGGACAAATTTGTTAATCTGAGAATAAATGACCGGCGAATTCTTCGATTTCACGGTGGAGAGATTCTGAAGAACTTCCGTACAAATGCTTCCCAGAGTGCTCTTGAGCAGCTCAATGACATCACTTTTCGTGAATTCATTGAATACTTAGTAACCAAAGGAAGCAACAGAAGCACTCGGGTCATGGACTGGCACTGGGACAATTACGTGAACATATGTGGTATGTGCACCATCAACTATGACTTCATAGGCCATTACGAAAATTTCAATCAAGACTTGTCAGATTTTAAAGAGGCAGCGGGTTTATCACCTGAACAGGCAAAGCTATTCAATGTTTACGCGACTAATCAATCCGATACAGCCTCTTCTATGCTCAGTTATTATTCGCAGATTCCCTTGGAATGGATCGTCAGCCTTGGTCGGATATTTAGAGCCAACTTCGAGATGTTTGGATACAGCTTCCCTGGACCCCTTAAGAGCCTTTTCGTGTAAAAACGAAAAACCAAAAGATACTTGGTGATTCTGAAGACCTTAATAATGTAATGACTTGATGATGACGACGACGCAGATGTTGTTGTTGCCGTGCTGTTGATGATGATGATGATGATGATGATGATGATGATGATGATGATGATGATGATGATGATGATGATGATGATGATGAAATCTTTATAACGCATCTATATTGCTGTTCGGCTCAGGATAAGGAAAGAGATAACAACTGTTTATAAATCTTTCAAGCTAATTAAAAAATACTGTATTACTAATAATAGCGAGACTACTTAGAAAACTAGATTACAACTGATGGAAAAATATGTCTATAAAATAAATTAATAGCTGCATATTAATAAATTACAAACCTTAAGCTTGTCTAAAAAGGTATGTTCAGTTGAGATTAAAAATGTTTAAATCGGTTATGGATGTAATGTCGTTTGAATCTGATTGGCTCTCCCTTTTTCAGTTTATACATGTACATTCTTGGTTTTCATGTTAAACGTCATAAAGTTCTGAAATCAAAATTCGATAGGCCTGCTAAACTTTCGATGTCACTAGATTTAAGATGAACTAACAATATATCTTTTTCAAATTTCCAGCTTGGTTGTGCCCTTCGTTTTTAAAACAGACCATTTTGAATATTCGAGTTCTCTGCCGTGATCAAGCTGAGTGCCGTGACAAAGTTGTTTTGATTCAAAAAAGGCCTTTCCCTTCCATTTTTGCAGATTGGACATTCCCAATGTACTAAGTGCTGTTTATATAACGGTATAATAGATCATGAGGCAAAAGTAGCCGCTATTAATAGTAAAATTAAGTTCCAAATGGTTTCTCTGACATCACGGCGGCCATATTTGTGTCCCTCGGAAGGACACAGATATGGCGTCTCCATACTGAGCTTTATAAATTTGCGTGGAAAGTTTCGACAAATAACTCGCAAACGGTGCACCGTGCAGACCTGAGACTTGGACAAATTGTTTATCCATTTATCTTGTATAATATCTGAAGCTCATAGCTTCTGTCGTTGAATGGTTTCGATTTTATTTTTCTATTGCGTGACAGTAAAAGCCACCAATAGCGTGTATGAACGGGCCGTTCGACTATAGCCGTTCACGTTCGACCTTATCCGTTCAACAAGTTTCTGCAGCCGTCCACGGTATCCGTTTTAAACGGCTTGTACACCCGTTTCTCATCCGTTCGCATGCCGTCCGTTCAGCCGTTCGAACGGTTACCGTAAGGAACGTTTTCGCGTGTGAGGTCACATATGATTCCACAGTCTGTACGCGTAATCCGGACACTGCTTAAAGCGTCATAATTACCCAAAGCCCATAGCGGGCAAGTACAATTGTTACGTCATCATCACCGGAGAGCACCTTGCGGGCAAGCGCTATTACTAGATCATCATTACCCGAGACCATTTGCAGGCAAACCCAGCATTACCCGAGACCACTTTACTTC
>OY855906.1:32917490-33162490 GCA_963693305.1 Meandrina meandrites
CCTCGAAAATCCTAACTCAAAAATCCAACTCGAAAATCCAACTCGCAATCCTAACTCGAAATCCAACTTGAAAATCCAACTCGAAATCCTAACTCGAAAATTATCCTAACTCGGTAAATAGGCAACCTTGGATTATAGATGCAGCTGTCAATGCCCAACTACATAAATGGTTCTCGTTTGGTTTTTAGCCAGCAAAAGGTAGGCAAGCAACATGAAGCTTTATAAACTACTTAAACCACAGACAGCCCAGGCTCTCAGAGTGCTTCTCTCCACACCGTTAGCCCTGTAGGCTAACTGGAGTGCTTTTTTGACTAAGCAGTGATTGTGTTACATATATTTAGGCTAGCCAGCACACACTGTATTGCTTGCATCTTTGCATGACTCACAAAACATGGGAACCATAGGTATGGTTTATAGTACTGTTATGGATCCTAAACTGATATCTGATTTCCTTTCTATGCGCCTGGTTATAGTAAATATACAGTGGAGTGCAGACAAAGACATCAATTTTATGAAGTTTACACACTTTACGTGTAAATAAGAGCTTTTTTCAGCTTACCTGAACAACAGCATGAAGGAGTTTACACATGTAGTTCGCGATGGCTGTTTACACCCGTGAATTCGCTCAGTCGAGTTTCCTTCGTTGATGCGACATCAAATTCTACTTCTAACTGTTATCCGAATTACAGAAGACGCTGTGTCGAAAACTAACGCAACGAAAAGATACCTGTACTTCGAAAATTCAGATTTCAACGTTTCAACATTTTCAACGAACTCTCCGACTTCACACCTTTCAAATAAAAGTGGCGGTAAGTCGGCGAAAATCAAAGGATCAGGTTCGTTACACACTTCATGTATGAGTTCATACTTAGTCTTTTTAGAGCCAATACCGCTGACAGTTGTAGTAGTGAGCCAATCCACGTACGCAAAATTTTAATTATTTTGCGTCTTTTTAAAAAATGACGCAAAAACATGGCGAGTGGTACATTTACCTATAATACTTAGCGCGCAAAAACCGTAAAAACGCTCATAAAAACGCACAGAAAAGCTTTAAAAACTTGAAATGTAGCATGAACAATGTTGTTAGTACGGGGAAGAATTTCGCAAAAACATAGCTTTCTGGGTACTGTGGTCAAATGTACCGCCGCCATCTTTTTTCTTACGGAGGATTGGAAAAATTCGCGCGAGTTTCCGTTTTCTCGCTGAGTCTCTGTCAATGTCGACTTTTCTTAGCTTGCCAGTCGTCGAGTTGTTATTAGTGGATGGATCATAAAATACTATGTGGTGGTTAATAATCATCCCCTGCGGCAGATGCTATATTTATATGAGAAGAAACAACTGTTTACCATGATTACGATTTAACAATTCTGAAGCAAAAAGATAAACCCACAAACACTTCCAACAGGGGAAAAGAGAAACCATCTTAGTTATATAAATGTTTAAAAACAGCTTCATTGTAAACAACACTCTAGAAGTGTCTAGCAGTAGTTAAATCATTGGTCCGCGGCATGTTGGGTTCAGCGATTTTCAAAGGAGCCTAAGATGAGGGTCAAAACTGAAGTAATATGAAAGAGGCGAACAAAAGAAACCCGACATCGTTTCATGACTAGTATGTCTGGCAAAGGGTAGACGCTAAGATATAATAGTAATGAATCAAAAATGGTATATGGAAGGGTAAGGGTTTGGAAACCTTAGGCGTAGCCTCCCCATAATAAGAACTTTTTTAGTAGACCCCCCTCCCCCCTGGGATTTATGCGACGCACTTCGCTATTGCATAACGATGTAGTCAACCGGTGGTATCAATATGAATAGATCACCAGAATCAACCAAGTCTGCATTGTATAATTTCACGTCATTTTGATCGGTTCGTCCCTACCGTTATGGGTGTAGAATGCTCCATGGAGAATTCATAAGTCTCGGCAAAATTTAGCGAAGTCTCGAAATCTCGGAGTCTCAAAATAAAGTTGCATTGTCCTCTGCATCCAAACGTTTTCACATTCCGCCTAATTATGCCATTCCGCAAGTCATGCCACATGCCATTCTGCAAACTAATTCAGCCTCACCGCATGCGAAGCGAATAAATTGGACCTTAAATTTTGAGCTCCGCAAGTGGCATTTTGGTGGTGTTCCGTTATTATCTAAACAAATTGATACTGATTTAGCCAAACTAAGAATGCTGGAATGATTTCTTAGGCTTTGATATAAAGGCCTACCTAGTGCAAAGGTATTTTTCGACACTTGTCGCCGGATGTCTGACCGTTAGTAACATTGGCTCGTGACTTGCTTCCAAAAGCTTAAACATGTTAAAGATAAAATTCGACTAGATGGAAATACCATTCAAGTGCTTCGTTAGACTGTGAAAGTCGGTGGGGACGAACGCGAAAGCGAACGAGAGCGATAAACGCTACGATCGAGCATGTCGTCGAGGGCAGCACGCAAATAGTGCGAGATCACGAAGCCATCCGTAAAGCGCTTTTATCGTTTGAACAAAAACCTTGAATGCAAAAAAAAGGGGAGACGTCACCCCATCATCATATTAGTTCAATTTGCTGTAAAATTAAAGCAAGACACGTACCTCTGCAGATGTAATTCGAGATGTTAACACTGCAAGCTTAAGAAAACAAACTAATTTTCTTTGCTTGGCTGCCTTGTTTAACAGCTTATAGGAGACAATCTTGCTAAAATTAAGAAACGCCTTCAATCACGCTCTGTTTCTCTTGGACAAAGCTCTTTACTAAATTAATTTCGCATTTCATGATCAATCAAGTTCTTTAGATTCTTGAATCATCTTAAAAAGCCGATTGGTTTGGATTTTTGGCACATTGGGTGTTTCATCCTCAAAATCTAAAGAACATAGTGGGATGATTTATAAAAGGCAAAAGAAAAGTCGATTTCGTAAGAATTTCGAGAGAGTTTTCTTCGATTTCTTCTGGTAAACAACAGCCGTCTATGTGGTGGTTAATAATCATCCCCTGCGGCAGATGCTATATTTATATGAGAAGAAACAACTGTTTACCATGATTACGATTTGACAATTCTGAAGCAAAAAGATAAACCCACAAACACTTCCAACAGGGGAAAAGAGAAACCATCTTAGTTGTGAAAGATATGAATGTTTAAAAACAGCTTCATTGTAAACAACACTCTAGAAGTGTCTAGCAGTAGTTAAATTGGTCCGCGGCTTGTTGGGTTCAGTGATTTTCAAAGGAGCCTAAGATGAGGGTCAAAACTGAAGTAATATGAAAGAGGCGAACAAAAGAAACCCGACATCGTTTCATGACTAGTATGTCTGGCAAAGGGTAGACGCTAAGATATAATAGTAATGAATCAAAAATGGTATATGAAAGGGTGAGGGTTTGGACACCTTAGGCGTAGCCTCCCCCATATAAGAACTTTTTTAGTATACCCCCCTCCCCCCTGGGATTTATGCGACGCACTTCGCTATTGTATAACGATGTAGTCAACCGGTGGTATCAATATAAATAGATCACCAGAATCAACCAAGCAACAATCAACTTCAGCTTTACACCACAGTAAAGTTATGTTTTCCTGCTGTTTACCCGGGCTGCGACAAAAGTTTGTATATGTTGCAGTAATTTTTTTCTTCAGTTAAATTTTATTCTTCCTTTGTTTTGGGGTATGGTAATGTATGATAATGAGTTTAAAACAAAGGAGAATAAAATTTAACTGAAGAAAGAAATTAACTGCAACATATACATCAAACACATGCGTCTTCACGATTTTTAGACTTGCCTACAGTCTTGCTCGCAAGATCGGAGAACACGAAGCGCGAATTGAAGATCGTGCTGGGATGAACCGCTGGCAAAGTGAAACCGGTAACGAGAAGCGAACGACTTTGAGAAAATGTTGTTTAACTTCTCTCGGGGTGTAAAATACAGTGCTTGCTTATACATTCACATTCGAAAATAATTATAAAACGGTTACATAGGCTCCGTGTAAACACTTCGGGAAAGTGGACTCTGGGAACGAGATTGCCAATGAATGCTCAAGAATTCTATTGCGTTCGGCGTCACGATCACGTATTTATGTTGTGAACGTATACGCGCGACAGACGGGTAAAAATCCTAATAAGTTGTTTGAATTTGGGGCAAAAATACTACTTCAAGGAAAATAACTACAAAACAGTCATCTTCCGTTTCATGACTTTTTATACCAAAGGATTCGTCTTCATACTCTAGGATCCCGCCAGATGTGTGGTATAATCAAGAAAATCCACGAACGATATTGCACAGAGCGTATTCAGCCATATTCGATACGAATATTCCAGGTGTTTATCATGTATTGTGTGCGTCTTGAATACTCCAGGATTCAATCGCGTCCCGATTGCGTATTCAACGCTAGAATACGCTAGAATATTTATGCTTTTGCGCAGTGCTGCTGTTGCGTGACAGAGAGAGGTCCAGAACTGGACTATTGTTTTTGCGGATGGATATTTTATTCATGTCGCAAGAGTGCGGTAGCGAAAAACCCTTAAATTTGTAGAATCCGCAAGTGTAAAATCTGCAGTGCCGCTTTGCCGATGTGTTGAAATTAACATAACAAAGGGCGAAAAAATAAATCGTAAATCGTTAAAATTGCAAAATCCGCAATTTTCGTGACTACTCTAACTACACAGTCTACAGAGACTACACTTACTACGGTGACTACACTGACTAAAGTGACTAACATTGACTTCACAGGTTACAGTGACTTCACTGACTACAGTGACAGAGTATACAGACTACAGTGACTGCACTTATTACACAGACTATGGTGTCTATGTTGTGGTTCAATTTTATCCTTGGTTCAAATTTTATTTTCCTTTGTTTTAAACTCATTATCATACATTACCATACCCAAAAGCAAAGGAAAATAAAATTTGAACCAAGGGTAAAATAGGCTCGATTACCAGCCGCTGTTCGGGGAATGAGCCCGCGCTCCTCCCCGTCACTTCTCGGGGAGGAAAGACCGAACACGAGAGGACGGCGGAAATCGAGCCTAAGGGTAAAATTGAACCACAACATCTACACTGATTACAGTGCCTACACTGATACAGTGAATACACTGACTACATTTACTACAGTGACTACACTTACTAGGATTTACCTAGAATTTTACTTTTGGGACTGGGATTTAGAAAAAAATAGGCAGACTCCCCCACCCTCTTTCAGGCTCCTCCGTTATTACATGTAAAGTTCTACAATAGTGGGAATGAAAGTGCAAAGTTTGAACAAAAAGTCCCAACAATAACTAAAAGGCCTGGTGATTTAGCATTTATCCTGCATCTCCTGAGTAAACCAGAGAGTTAGCAGGTCTTGGAATAGGGCTGTTTACTTTAAGTCTGCAAATTACAATAACAACAACATCAAATTTATTTGCATTTCTATTGACATAGATGGTATTGCATGTTAAATAGAGGAAAACAATATATTGATATAAATAACGAAAAAAAACAGAGTAAATTTTAATTTAATCAACTTAATAACTATCACCGTCTCTTTTTCTGGAAGGCTTCAAAAATAAAGTAGCCTAATTACATGTATAGTAACTGAACTGCTAGCTGACAGCAAATTGTATCGAATATCTACTCCCCAAAGATACATGATAGTCAAACAAGATTACAATTGAAACTTCCCGTTTGCCAAAAGATCAGGTAAATCTGCAATGCTATTGATTCCTTGATATACTCTTTTGTCTGTGTTCCAGTTAAGACCGAAACAGTCCAACACCCCGCGTTCTTGCCTTCATGTACATCGATCTTTGTGTCACTAACTTTAACGACGGCGCGTGGATCGCTTATACCGAAAAACTTCATAGCAGAGAGAATCATTGCTGGATGAGGTCTTCCATGGCCTGCCTTTTCGGCGCTAGAAAGGTAGTCCACCAGCTCCGTCCAATCAAGCGTAGATGTGATTGTTTCCACGACACTGTGCGGAAAACCACTGCCAACAGCGATTTTCATACCGGCTGATTTAAGCTTGCGAAAAACGTCTGTTGTCCCTGGAATTTCGTTTTTAATCGATGATAAGTGTTCGTTCAGAAAATATTTGAAATCTCTGAATATGACTTCGACATCGATGTTCGGTGACGTGTTACTCTGCTTATGCAGCTCGTTCAAGATGCTTTGAATGGCGTCTCTCTTCTCCATTCCTCGATATTTATTGACAATTTCCACATCGATGTCATAGCCATGTTTGCTAAATGTTTCTCTCATAGCAACAGCAACAAGTGGTACTCCTTCGATCGAATCATCTACAGTTGTTCCCGCAAGATCAAATACTAACAACTTGATGTTCGCCAACTCGTCCGCCATCTTTGCTTTGTCATTACTGAGCCAGCGGAGCCAACCGATATGGACAGCGGAGAAAAACATCGAGCCCGAGCCTGTGGTATGAAGACTATGGACAGCGGTAAAATAAAATGGCGGCGGATTCTTTGAGGGTCGGTGACATATAAACAACAGTCCTGTGTACTAACTATGTTTTTCTGGTATAATTTAACAGCATGCTTGACAGGCTCAATGTATTTTCTCTCCTTAGATACTGGTGCTTCATGGATACAGGTGAATATAACACATTGTGTGGCCAGGGTTTAAAGTCCATGCACCCTCGGCGTTCATCATTCCCGGCGATATCAATCAATGAGAATCAATAATCAATGAAATCAATAATAATCAATAATAATCAATAACAATTAATTGATTGGTATTGGAAATCAATAAAAATCAATGCCTAAAAGTCGAGTGAGTATCGATTTTTATTGATTATCATTGATTATTATTGATTGATATTGATTTTTATTGATTATGAAATTGATTATTTATTTTCAATAAAATGCACCAAATGAATTAACAAACCATTCACTAAACTTTATTTGCTATGCTTTATGTTATTACAAATCAAATCAAATTAAAAGCTTACTACTTACTAAAATGTTTCATTGTCTCGAAACAAGAACGTGTTACCGGTATAAACTGTTAATAAATCTACTTTCTTCAGTCCCCAGGTCAAGGTGCGGCACCCAGTTACTTTCAATGAGCACTTGTTCATTAGTTAATCACAGAAATTAAAAAGGAAGAGATGTTTTTTATTTGCAGTTAACAGTGATCAAACATCAACAAATTTTGTCTAACAGTAAATTGCAGGACAAGAACCAAATCAATCCAAGTGTTTCTATAATGATCAGATACTCAACATTTATGTAATGTCACTAGAACAAATAATTTCTATGCCGCCTGAATATAGGCCAAAAACATACACCCAGAACATTCACCTGTGCAACCGAAAGGGAAGATAACAGAATAATAATTAAAAGGCAAATGTAGTGTGCTTTCAGAGAAGCGTAAACAAGACACTCTACAGCACTCAGAACACTTGCCAGGTATATTAGAGAGTGCAACAACACCATAATACAGCGAATGTTAGAAAAATCTAAGGAAAGCGAAAACAGCGCAAGAAAAAAAAACAATGTGTAACATGAGTTTTCTTTTGTGTCATTCGTCAAAGAAACATAGTACACCGGATCATTCTTGACTTTGCTGTACATGCACGGAATTATCAAAGCACGGGAAAAACTTATGCAATCGAATTACCCTCTGGACCGATAAATATGTTCGTGATTTATGATGCACGTCCACGCTACCACGCACCATAAAGTTGCGTAATCAGTTATTGATTATCTATAAAAATCAATAATAATCAATAGCAATTAAGACAATTTGGTGAGTGAGTATCGATTTTTATTGATTGGTTGAACCAATCAATAATAATCAATGGATTATTATTAATTACTATTGATGATATTGATTGCAATCAATGATTGATTTTCATTGATTGATATCGCCGGGATCATTATTTTAGTTTGTTTTGAACCATCAAAAATTAAGGTCTTATTAATTTTCGCTCCATATTTGCATGCTTTCTACCCTAGAGGTCGCAAAATATGCATACATCAGAGTGGGTGGCTCGAATATTAGAAATTTTTAAGGGTTAATGTATCTAAATGTGAGGTGTGGTGGTGGTGGTGGGAGGGAGGGTGGGTGGAGGGGGGATGGGGAGGGGATGCGATCACATGGGCAGGCACAGATCCAGATTAGCTTACATCATTTCATGGGAAGTGGGCAACATATTGTCTCATTAAATCAAAATAGCCGGAATTTGGTTTAGGGAGTCAATACGCAACTATTTTCCAGAGGAAGCATGCCTGCGCTCCCCCCCCCCCCCCCCCCCCACCCAATTGGTGTTTGTGTTCTTGAATAATTGTCAACATTTTCCCCCGCAATCCACACCTGAGGAGGAACAACAGTTGAAAATCCATGTCTGCAAGCTAGAAATAATATCTGATGTAACAAGTACTAATAAGTATAATTTAATATATATTGATTATTGTTATCTCAATTTTTAAGGCAGAGTGCCCAAACCTGTAAAGAGAAACTTGGTGCTTTCAGAAAAGGACTCAAGAAACTTCCCCTTGAATTTGGTAGGCAGCTTGGCATTTGTTAGCTGTATATAACACATCTCCTCCAATAGTTTATTATATGTTTAGTAGAAGGAATTTCCAACTGTTTTATTACTTTGAATTAACTTTGTTACAGTGTACATCACTGCACGGAACAAAATTCCAAGAGACAGTAGCCAGGAAGATGCTTCTGTAAAAGAAGGTATATATCCCCTCTCTTCTTTCAGTCCTTGGGGGCGATGTCCCAGTGCGTGGGAAAACTACCAAATGCCAGACTACTTAGCGTGAGTCCAGTCACCTTATACATTCAAACAGTCTTCTAGTGTCGACTGGTCACGTCCTTGTTGTTTTTTTTTTTATTATCTTTCTAAACGCTGACTTTCTTTTTTTTATTTTCAATGTCGCATTTCGTAAAAAAAAATAGCAATTTAAAAACATTGCCAATGTTTCGTAGAAAATTAAGTTCGTTTCAATTAGAATTCCCACGCAGTAAAACTAAGTATTCACGTACTACATTTCCATTTCTAAAGATAGCCCTGCTTTTCGGGAAAATGAGCTTTGGCGGAAACCAAACATAGCGTAGCGGGTCCTTTTTTTTCATTCCGCAAACTTACACGTAGCGTCCGCGTCCGTTTCGAAACATATTTCAATTTTCAATGTCTAGAATGGTTTTATATCCGTTTACAGGTAATTTTTTAAACGATGCTTTGGTCATTGCTAATCGTGCTTACAGCTCACAAATATCTATAATTTGCTGTGCTAATTTCGGAATACATAAAAGGGTGCTGTCCTGAAGATCATAATTATGTGGGTCTCACACTGAGTTAACATGTTCTTTCGGTCACGTCTTATTGGTTTCTGTTATACAATACTGGTGCGTTCGAGCCACAATCTTAGAGGGAAAAACCAAGTGCTACTATAAATTTGCCGACAATTTCAAGCCAATTTGCCAATTTCATTCAGTTTCTCAAGAACAAGTTCTAAATTAGTTCAAATTACCCTCTTTTGCTGCTCTTATGGGACTTTTATGGACACCTCTGGCGCCGATTGGTCATGTCTTTTTTCAATGGTTGTGTTTTTACATGGACAAGTCCGGAAATACAGTGAAAACAGCCTATGTTGAAAATACCTGTTAAAAATGCAAGCTCTTTTCTCACTGGATTATCGCGCCTTTATGACCGAAAATCTTCGCGAGATGGTAACTTGTCCCAGTAAATACCGCAGCCAATCGCAGTGCACGTGTAGACAGATGTCAGTCAAATAATCTGGCAACATTTCTTTCCAAACGCCCGAAGTTCGAAGGGGGAAGGAAAGGGGAAAGTGCGAAAAGAGAAGCGCGAAGCGGAGTCGGGAATTGGGGAAGGAAACGCCTGCAAGGACGCTATTGTTTTGTTCTTTTTTTTTACGTCCCGGCACCAAATAAATGTTAACACCCTCATCTCATCATGTATCGTTTTTTACAGATACAGTTTAAAATTGACACGACCTGTTTTCTTTTGGATTGCCAGGATACACCATCCAACTTGTAAATGTCGGTATGTAAACCAACACCTCATGTTCAGCTAGTAAATTGGAATCACTCGTCTGTTCTGAAGCTGTTGCGCCATTGTTCATAAATGGCCATATAAGGTCATGTTTCGCTTGTGAAAGAAAGCCTATTAAAACACAACCAATATCCTTCAACTGAAACACAGGCTACTTTTAAATTTTATTTTTGTTCATGTTGCCCCGGAGAAAACCTGTCCATGTCTCAATGAAAAGTAAGTTGTTTGCGTCCAGTCCAGATTTCAGGAGGTTGTACTTTTACAGACCGTGAGCGTTACCTTCCTGATTTTCCACACAGGCTAACAATGCCAACAGTGGACTAGTGGTAATAGGTTTTTTCACCACTGATCACACCTGATGAGCACATGATGAGCACCTGGTGCTTGAGCATATATGACAAATTCCAGATATCGATACAGCTGCCTTTCAAATTCTAATTCTTACAAGACTGGCTGCCTGAGATGCCCAATTTTTTTCGTGAAGAGCTTGGACCCCTTATATTTGGGAATAACAGAAGAGACAAACTCCGTCTAATACACTGGTTACAACAGAGGAGACTTTTGAAAAGAAGTGTCAACTGCGCGAATTGTAGACATCCAATGCGCCTCGTGGCCCATCGACCAAATGGTGACGGATACATTTGGTGAGTATTTTCAGTTAACATGCTATATTATTACTATTTTTATTAGCCACCAATGTTAAAAATAATAGTAAGTGTCGATGTATAACGGTCGACACAGTATGCTTCAAAAAATTGGGCTAAACTTCAGAATACCTGACCACTTTTTCACATCTTCAAATCTTGCTACCGCGGTCCCGAGGTGGCCATAATGAAATTCAGTAGCTGATCACACGGTAACGAAGTCATAACCGAAGCAAGCGTGCTAAACACACGAGTATACCTCGTTCTTAAATCCATGAGCCGAAACAGGCGTGCTAAACACGAGTATACCTCGTTATTAAATCCATGAGCAGAAGCAAGCCGGCTTAATTATTCGTCGACTTCGGGAGTGCGGGACCGCGGTAGCAGTAGTTGAACACCTCTTATTTTAATTATTCCATGACTTCGGGAGTGCGGGACCGCGGTAGCAGTAGTTTAACAGCTCTTTTTTTAATTATTTTATGACTTCGGGAGTGCGGGACCGCGGTAGCAGTAGTTTAACAGCTCTTTTTTTAATTATTTTATGACTTCGGGAGTGCGGGACCGCTGTAGCAGTAGTTTAACGCCTCTTACTTAAATTATTTACCCACTCCACTGCGGTAGCACGGGAGCAATAGATTTATCCACGAAAAAAAGTGGCCGGGTATTCTGAAGTTGCTCCAAAAATTGAATATTATGCTCTATGGCGTCCTCGTAAAAAAGGACTACACTCTTTTTTTTTTATATAAGAACGTCTAATTTTGGGGCTGAGGCTGAGCGTTGTTATTTTTTCACGATTTGAGGCTGAAAATGTTCTTAAGACGTTCTTAAGTTCCATACCATAGTATTTCATTAAATCAATACAGACGAAACCAGAAAACGTATCAAACAGCATTGTTCACCGAATGTGGTGTATGAAGTTGCTATTGACATGCTTGCGCGGTCCGCTCCCTGTGATTTGGTGCCGCAAACAAATTTCTTTTAAAAGCACTTCTTTTGGACCACAGTTTTGCATTTATTTATACTGCTTATTTTACAAAAAAAAATTAAAACAAATGGGCAAAATAAAGTCGTTCTCCGACTCTCAGCCTGGGGTATATTCTTAGCATGTTCTTAAAATTTGGGCAAATCTCAGCCTCAACGTTCTTATGAAAAAGGTTCTTATAAAAAAAAAAAAAAAAGAGTGTATTCGTTGTTTTTACTGTCGCACCATGAAAAAGTAAAACCAAAACCATTTTGTAGAAACAGTTGAGAGTTCAAGATTTTTTAGAACATTAACTCGCCCGTGACATGGGGTTTCTTTAATATAATGGGATAGTTCCGTTGAACAGACAACTGAGATCTGATACCTACCACTATTGTCAGCGGCTACTAATTTTAGCGGTTTTAGCGAATTAGGCGAAAATCGCTAAAATTTAAAGTACTTACTAAAATTTGTCTTGGTCAAATTTAATACTCTTTAATTTAAGTACCCCCTCCCACCCCAAAAGAAAACAAAATTAAAGACCAATAAACAAATGCCGATTCCCTCTATGGCACTCGCCTGCAGGGCATGGTACAGTCGACTCCCTATAACTCGAATCCTTGCAAACTCGAACCAAAATCCAATTTCCCTTGGATATTTTCGTCATACATTTCCTGTAATTTTATCCTCGGTAACTCGAACCCTCGTTAACTCGAACCAATTTTCGTTTCCCTCCAGGTCGTTTGCTGTATAATTTTAACCTCGTTTTGTAGTTTCATCAGGCCTTTTCTACAAAACAAAGACCCCGTCGGAACCTTTAACTTCAATCGCAAGGGTTACTAACAGCATTGTTTTGCTAAACTTAATTAAATCGAGTCGCGTAGAATCCTACTGTCCTGAAACGATTACCTTTTAAGAAAGAGAAAAATATCTTAGATTGGTACTGGTGGAACGCGCGCCAGCAAATCGAAGACTTGGAACCTACTTATAATTGTTTACGCATCCACAAATTAATCGCCAGGATTAAGTACCATCAAAGCCCATTCACTTCTAAAGTCAAAGTATTACGCTCCCACGAAGAAGAACAATAGGCGTTTTTGTTGGAGACTAAACTTTCCCACAGTACCAAACTCGTGTTTACAACGCACACTATTGTTACTGAGTATTACTATGATAGCGCGCACTCCACTCGTACCATTTTGATCTAAAGTAAAACAACACTCTACTACTCTACTCAACAGGAAATGTCTCCGTTGTCGACGTGCCTCTTCGGTGAGAGTAAACTCCTATTTTGCTAGAAGCAGAACTTCTTTAGGAAGGCAATTGCACTTTCTTTGGAAATGGGCACAAAATGATTCCTTAAAATTAATGGCAATGGAAGGAACGGCATCACGGAAAGTCTTAATCAGGTTTGCACGAAAGTGCCGGGAGGTTGCATGGGAAGCACTACTGCGCCATCCGATCCCACAGTTAGGCGGCCCAGGTGTTGTTATACAAGTGGATGAGTCAAAGTTTAATCACAAGTCAAAGGTAAGTATACAGAAAGGCCGCATACCTTAGGATTGCATTTTACCTACAGCTCATATTTAACAACTAGACGGCGAGCTCGAGGTTGCTATCGAGAAGAAACCGAGAGCGAGTCGTCTAATTGTTTCAACATAACCCAGTGGCTGATCTATTAAACACACAATATCGCTAGAGTTGATTTTTTGAAGGATTTGTTGAAAACAATCAGCGGAAAACTGAGCGCGCACTCCGACAGCCGTCTAACGATCGATAGACGGCACCTGTGTAGCCAATCAAACCGCGCGTTTGGCAAAAGACGGAAGCTGGGTGAAGCTAATGAAGAGTAGCCCGCGAACGGAGTTACGCCACTGTCGTCCACATTCGCATTGTATTATTTTGCTCTGATGTCCGTGGGGACAAACGCAAAACGAGCGAGAACGAGTAGCGCGGGCGCCGGAAGATGAGCGACAACAGCTCGTCTTTTGGCAACCGCGCAGACTGCCGCTCGTATCTCGCGCTCACTTGCTTTCGGCTTTGTACACATATACCAGCAAAAAAGACTGTTCGTAATCTAGTAGCTTATATGTTTATTATTGTAATCCAAAGCGGTCAATACTAGAGTACAGGACAGAAAGGATAAAACAAGACCCAAAACGCTCAATAATAAATGTGTCGACTTTTCCATGCTCATCAAAATAATCAATGAATCGTATAATATGTTAGGATTTTCTTTCCTAAATCCAGGTTTTTCTTTGCTTTCAAACAGTTTCGTGAAAAATTACATCGGAAATATATTAATTCTGTCTCCGTCCGTTAAAAGCCTGCATCTGCCAATAAACTATTTTTTTCTAACTTTGTTCTGTTATACACTTTTAATGAAAATTGTACGTTTTTCTATCCTAAAGTACCAAAGGGGACGTCGACCTCGAGGAGAAAGATGGGTTCTTGGCCTTTTTGATACACAGTACCAACCCGCTAGACCTTATTTGCAGCTTGTCAGAAGACGTAATGCTGCTACCCTTTTACCGATAATTCAACGAAAAGTGCAACCAGGCTCTGTGGTTCATACAGATGAATAGGCGGCTTACAGGCGGATGCAAAGGGCCTTGGGTTTCCATCACCGAACGGTGAATCACTCCATCAACTTCGTAGATCCAATCACCGGTGTTCATACCCAGCATGCAGAAAGCAACTGGTCTGTAGCAAAGGATAAGTTCAAGAAGATGAAAGGCAATACAAATCCTAACTTTTTGCAAGAATACCTGAAAGAATTTATGTGGAGACGATTGCATGGTGAGCCTCACCCCAATAGCTGCTTCGGTCGGCTGATCCAAGACATTGCAGAACAGTATCCACTGTAACTATAATTAAATGAAAACTAGCCACTAAATACATTTTTAAGTAAGAAAGCAGAAACGTAGAAGGCATTTTCTAGTTTTGAACTGACTGTTAAAATGATGTTTCTCCTCTTTTAAGTTCCAACTTTTGTTAAATGATAAAGTTAAATATTTAGTGTTTCGGGTTATTTTGAGAATTAAATAAGGTTAAATAAGTTGCAAATGACAATGATAATTTGTAATAAGGTCTGTGCCATAATGGTAATGATTAATTGTAGTAAGCTATGTGCAAGTTTACAGGAAAAATCTAATCAGTTAGCTTTATGCCAACGGTGTAAAAGTGAAAATTTAAGATTGTATTCAATCGTTTATGTTTATGTAAAATCCCTATCCTCTCATATACCTGAAGCCTGAAAAGGGTACCCCTTTCGGGGTATAGGCCATTACAGGGAGTAACCCCCCCCCCCCCCCCCCCACCGGGCAAGTTAACACTGGAAAAGGAGTTAGTTGCCCGTGACATAGGCTCGATTTCCGCCGTCCTCTCGTGTTCGGTCGATGACTGCGGGCTCATTTTCCCGAAAAAGCGGCTGGAAATCGAGCCTACCCGTGACAACAACACGATTTTAACGTTAAAAACTGCTGACCAAACTTGGTCGCGCCTTACTCAACTGATAATCGTAGTATATATATTATAAGACAGTCGACCGATATACCACCGACAGTTGACCGATATCCCAGGACAACGTTAATTGAAAAAGCGCTAAATCTACCGACACTCGACCGATGTATCGGTCGACGACATATCGACCAATACTCGACCGATATGTTAGTCGACATATCGAACGTCATATCTCAATCGATATATCGGTCGAGTATCGGTCGATATGTCCACCGATACATATGTCGAGGGGTGCACAAAATACACATGATCCCTTTTGCTTGTACCTTTTGGTTGTACCATTTAAATTAAGTAAGAGCTACCTGAAAACGACAAGAAGACTACCTGGTTTAGGTATAGTAAAGTGGTACCTTTTTCCAATAAGAGATACACCAAAGAGGTACCTTTTCGGTCTAATTGATGTATAAAAGGGTAAGCGGCTGGAGTTCCCCGTAACAACTTGTAGCCTATCCCAAAAATCTAAGATGGCGGCCAAAAAGAGGGTATGAGGGGCAAATATATAATTCGTTATTCAAAATGAAAGCTACCATTCTATTCTTGCTATCACACATTTAAGTGATGCTTAATAGTCAAAGATTATGATAAGAAAAGTTCCGATTTGTTCCCCTTAAGGGAACCATACAATGACAAAACAAGTGGATATTTGACAATGGCTTCTGTGTGCGCCTTTGCATTTCATTCAAGGAAAGCCGAGTTTTTATGCAACAAGGACAACTTAAAATATAAATTGAAATTATAGTGCTCTTTGGAAGCGAAGCTTTTAATCTAGAAAACGTCAATAAGTATAAACTTTATTACAAGTTGAACGAATTGCTTGCAGGACAGAACTTTGAATAGACTTCCATTTTTGCTTTAATGCATAGTAAAAAGCTTACATCTCTTTACCTTTCCTTTTAACTACAGTATGTTGCCCTATTTCCGGACACTTTTTTGCGCTAACCGTAATATCTAACCTCAAAACAGCACTTACGAGCTGAAACTTGCCCACAATGTAGCTTCCAGTGCTGGTAAGTAGGTCATGAAGTTTTATCTTCTAAAACTCTTTGACTTCTTTGTAATCACGGAGAGAATTGGTCAATTTCGGTGCCCTAATTCCGGACGATCGTTACGAGCAAAATACTTCCTTTCTCTCGGAAATATCATTCCCGATCATGGCAAAATATAATTAATAAGGGCTAAATAAAGAATTATTCTTTTGAAAACATATCTTTCAGGCACTTGAGGAGATTACTCCCAAGAGTTAATAGCGCCATATGGTAGTATATGTACCACGCCATGATTTAACTAAAAGTCAAGAAAAAAGTCGGGAAAAAAGTCGGGAAAAAAGTCGAGAAAAAAGTCGAGAAAAAAGTCGGGAAAAAAGTCGGGAAAAAAGTCGAGAAAAAAGTCGAGAAAAAGTCGGGAAAAAAGTCTGGAAAAATAAAAATTGCTTGGAAATTCTCCATGGCACTAACTGGGCTCCGTACGAGACTGGCCGCACAGCAAGGCAACGCTTCGGTGAAAATCGATCTCCGCAGCATCAAGAACGGAACCTGCCGGGCTATCCAGTCGGACTATCCAGAACATTTCAATACAGATGGCCAATCTCTGCTAGATGTACAGGTTCGAGGGATCATGCTCTGCGACAGAAACAAACAACAAAACGCCAAGAAATGCGGCTTATCTTCAAACTAGGCAACAGTCTGCCACGCGAATGGAATTTAGACTTCTAATACATTTAGGTCGACACGCGATACACGACCGACAGTTGGCCGATATATCACCGACAGTTTACCGATATATGACCGACACTTGACCGATATACCACCGACATATGACCGATACTTGGTCGCGAACCGACAACGAAATATCGACCGACAGTCGGTCGCTACATCGGTCGACAGTCGGTCGACTCTCGACCGAGTATCCGTCATGAGTCGGTCGATATGTCGGTCGACTATCGACCGACCATCGATCGAGAGTCGACCGCGAGTCGACCGAGACTCGACCGACATATCGACCGACGTATCGGCCGATGTGTCGACCGAGACTACCAACAGTAAACATGATCCAAGGATCATGTGTACTATAGGTGCACTCGGTCGATATATCGACCGATACATCGGTCGACTATCGGTCGACAGTCGACCGATAGTCGACCGATGTATCGGTCGATAGTCGACCGATAGTCGGCCGACAGTCGACCGTTAGTCGACCGATAGTCCACCGATATATCGGCCGATAGTCGACCGATAAATATGTCGACCGATATAGTCGATACTCGACCGATACATGACTGATACATGACCGACACTTGACCGATACTTGACCGATATTTAACCGACACTTCACCGACACTTCACCGATACTTGACCGACACTTCACCGATACTTGACCGATACATGACCGACACTTGACCGATACTTTCCGCCGTGTCAAAAACAAACAGATACGACGGCGAACACGCAACGCATTTCAGCGAACTAATACAAGTGATTTTCTAATTTCTTGCAACTTCTAGCGATAAAAACTGGCCAGAGAAATGCCAGACTGGAGAGAAAACCAGAAAGAGGGAATGTATAAATTTGGTGCGGCATACCAGATGCAAAAATTGCGATCTAATCCATCGAAAATATCCAAATGAAGTATCCCAATCATTAGCTTCCTTTCAGCTGTTCTTCTCATATTCTCTTGTAAGCGTCACCAGTTTAGGGCAATTTTGATTGGTCTTTCGAACAATACCATACCATTTCCATATTAGGTGCGCTACAATGCGCCTTCAGCGAGAAATCAGTTTGTTCTGAACTCAAAAACTATTGACGAATGAAACAACTTTTCAACATACCGGGTAATCATCTAATTTTAAATTCAGCAAGGAAACAAAACTTTAAGAATTTTGAAGTTATGCATCTTTTGGCGATGTATTAGAAAACATTCTAACAACTGTTTTTCAAAGTCAAGCGGGTCGTGTTTTGAGCGGTTTCCCCTTCAGCTCACTGCAGAAGTCTATGAAAGCCATAAGCAAAAATTAAAGCATACTTAAACTGAACAAAGGACATAAGAAAACTGCTGTAAGACACAAAGGCAAGATAATATCTTACGCAGTTTATAGTGACTTACAGTAAACGTTGTTAAAGCTGTTCGAAAACGAGCAAGATGTAATTAAAGACATTAAAGTTTGCCGCATCCAAAAATGTATCGAAGCGTACGTGAGCAATGAGGAAGCCAACTTACTGCAGCAATGCCAATTACGATGCATTCAACCGATTAGTCAACATTAAGTTTTACTTCAGGTGCTGACGAAAATTCCTACTTTTCTCGGGAAGAAAAAAGCCTAAATCGAAAAAAAAAATACATTTTTCTTGAAACGTAGGCAAGCGTTTTATGAAAATCTAAAAATGTGTAGAAATTGCGTTCAAAAGGTGGTCAGCAGGGAACAGTTTTTGTCCTTATTTTTCAATATTTCGTGATAACGGAAAACGCATGCTTATAATTCTTAAAATGTACCGTAAAAGTTGACATGATACTACAAACTATGGATAAAACTGTTAATTTTCTTGCGTAAAACTCAGTATTTTGTTTTTTATTTTGTTCTGTTCACGTTACATGTTGGGCGTGTCCCAATGACGTCATCAACTACTTTGCACCTACACACTAAAACTATTGCTAAATTTGGTTGAATAAAAACAAAGTTGTGTCCAATTTTCCCTAGCACTGCTTGGTCGACGTTCTCGTTGCTTTACGCAATAGAGGGAGATAGCATGAGCACGCATGTTCATGGATTCTCCTTCCTTCTGGCTAAAACTGTGAGCTTCGATCAAACCAAGGCAAAGAACCGTTACCCACACAACCTTTCGGTATTGTAGCGTACGGTCTTACGCTCTTGTACGACAACTTTTCTTTAATTAGATATAATGGTGAGTGTCTTCTTGTCTTCTTTTATTTTTAATGCACGTCGGTTTGAATGTTCACAAGTTTGATTTAAAGTTAAGCGAGGCGTTATTTTCAAAGCGCGTCGGTTTGAATGTTCACGAGTATAAATAAATAGTTCAGCGAGGTTTCATGTTGAAAGCGTTGGCTTGAATGTTCACAAGTTTGAATAAAACGTTCAGCGAGGTTTTATGTTTAACGCGCGTCGGTTCGAATGTTCACAAGTTTGATTAAAAGTTAAGCGAGGTCTTATGTTCAAACCTCTTCGGTTCGAATGTGCAGAAGTTTAAATAAAAGTTCAACGGGGTTTCATTTTTTAAGCTCGTCGGTTTGAATGTTACAAAATCTCCCCTTCCGTCCCGCCAGTTAATCTGTTGTTGCATTAGGAGACTATTTCATTTACCCACCCCTAGATGAGTTGATTTTGTCACCACCTAGTTATCAACGAAGATTTTGAATTTCGCGCTCGGAAATTGGCCAAGCGTCGGTTCTTTCAGACCTTTGTTCTGGAAACAAAAGACGCTCATTGCTGCAAACAATTGAAATGATCATAAAAAGGAAGGTGAATATCGTGCCATTGTCCACCAAAACCGGAGCCTAAGTTTAAACCTGTCTCTTCTTTATTCCGCAGAGCCTCCTACCAGTCGCCCCCCCCCCCCCCCCCCCACCCCCCCTCTTTAAAGAAAGGCGACTGCGCTTTCTTTCTCTCTCCCAGCCTACTAGTGGCACAAATAAGCCTCTGCGGAGGAGAGGGTTTTACAAGCACGAATTATAGGTGCTGCACGATTTGTGCGTCACAATAAACAAGGCTACGAGAATCGCACCAAGAGCGTGGAAACGTGGAAAAATAAGTTAATTATTGAGCAAAACAATGTCATCCGAAAAAAGAATATTAGGAAATTCAAATGGAAATGCATGCATTTTAGCATGCATTTTAACGAAATTTTAATTTTAATTTTCTTTCCATATTTCGAGTGGTAAAACTGAGCTTTTTAATTTGAGTGGAAGGAGAGGCAACTACTCTCGCGCCAAGAGATTAGCACGGTAATCTTTTTAATTTTTTCTTCTAAGGAGGTGTCAGGGTTTCCCGAAAACATTCCTCTGTAGGAAAAATGACGCAAAACAAAAAATTGCTTGCAGCTCGCAAATGCACCCCTCGCCCTCGCCCTCTCCTCCCCCTCGCCCATTCAATTTTCTAATTTCCGTCCATTAAAAATAATGATGATTATGGTGATTAACATAATAATTGCTTCACATTGCTTCACATCTTTCAATCATTAAATTTATTTCATCATTTGTTATAATTTTGTACAATACAAAATTGGGTGTGTAAATAATAATTATCAACAGTTTACTAATAGCTACGAATTTCGTTCCAAAAGCAGTAATTTTTGGTTACTCTTTTTCGTTTTCAAAAAAAGTGCAACAAACTTATTACATAGCATTCTGTTATTACGATGATCTACATTTAAAGCCTAAAAACTAAACATTAAGTAAAGTAACAACAAATCAAAAGTCTTCCAAAACTTAGTGATCTAAAACATTTCTTGGCACATATTAAGAAGGCCTTTTTACTCTAATTCATAACTGCAATTACTTGCACATTGCTAAAGTATAGAATAAAACGTGGAACTTAATAGAGTAAATACGGTAAATGAAGATAATTGATGAATTAGTTAAATTATTATTATTTTTAATTATTTTCCCAAATAAAAATCATCTTGTGGGTATAAAGGGAGAAGCTTTCCCTCGCTTTTTAACCTACTTGATTGGGCGCGATAATCACTTAGCGCTTCCTTGCATTTTGATTCGATTAATTTTACCGACGTCTTACCCGTCCTTTCCGTAACAGATTGGACCCCCGCGAGGGATTCCTGGTTATCTCTCATTATTTAGAGAACACCTAAAACCCTGTCGTGAATTCCCGCATAAGATACACCTACTTGCTTTCACGAAGATGGAGAACCGAAGATGGAGAACCGAAGATGGAGAACCGCAAGTAAAATAAAAACCGAAAGTTAATGTAACTGAAAACGGCAGATTTCTAGGTAGATACGCGCAATACATCATGGTTGACTAGGATCCTTTTAAAGTGTAATGAACATTTATTAATGCGACTTAACGTTCATTGCCATAGCTTTGCCGGGAGAGGTCAAACGGTCATTCCTTTTAAATATCTCAGGAATAAACAACCTTATTCTTATCCTGTCGTGTCTCTTGTTTATCTTATTTTTGGATGTGTATTCCAGTCTTCTTAGCATATATAAATAATTGTTCAAATTCTTAAACGTTGTCATGGTAAGGGTCAGAAGTACCTTCATCTTATCATTGATTTTTTTGATCAGAAAATTGAAAAATGTAAAGAAATGAATAAAATCGAATGGGTACCAATATTAAAATATAACCAGTTTGACATCCCTACGTTGCCAAGGCAATAATTGTGTATGATTTCAAGCTCAAAAGGTCGGGCATTATCATCTACTGAACACCGAAAAGCGTCGAAGAATCTAAGCGAGTAACACCTAGTACCAACAGACGTTCCAGGGCTCATAACCAAAGAAAAAAAAAACTTAAATAATAGAAAAATCAATGGAAGTAAATAATCATTAAGATTACCGTATTTACTCTTTCGAGCCCCACCCAGAATAAGTGCCGCATCTAATATTGAGGCACTTATTTGCGCAAACTACAGTACAGTCGTTTTCAGTTTGAAAGGGTATTGTTATCAATTCCTTATCTATAAATGTTTTTTAAGAAGTATGACGTTTGTTGAATAAGCTCCCCTCTCTAATGAGCGTCCCGCACCAAAAAAAGCACAAAATGAATAAAACGTGGAGCTTAATAGAGTAAATACGGTAAATGAAGATAATTGATGAATTAGTTTAATTATTTTTTAAAACTTATTTCCCCAAATAAAAATCATCTTGTGGGTAAAAATGGAGAAGCTTTCCCTCGCTTTTTAACCTATTTGATTGGGTGCGATAATCACTTAGCGCTTCCCTGCATTTTGACTCGATTAATTTTACCGACGTCTTACCCGTCCTTTCCGTAACAGATTGGACCACCCTCTCGTACTTTTCGTTGTCGACGACGCTTAATTCGCAGATGCCAATGAAGTCTCTGAGGGTGTTTCGAGGGACACCGAAACGTCGCATGTCCTCCGCAAGGGAGCACTGGTTATCTTTCATTATTCCGAGAACGCCTAGATATCTGTCGTGGATCCCTTGCAAATTGGATCCTGTGACCAATCCTGGAATATTAGAAAGAAAAAGTCCTTATTCAGAATTCATTACCATTCGTTTCCCCAATTTATGAAATTTTGAAACTTCACCTACACTAAATGATATGTTTGGCAGATATTTGTCAGATTATCATGTACATCATTTTTCTTCAATTTGTCAAATTTGTCTTATGGTTGTTAGCCATTTTAATAGACGGAAACAATAACAACACCAATAATAAGGATATTGATTAAAATCGATCCAAGTAGCAGTCACTCTGACCCTAATTCCCCGAAGCCACGCCCACATATCCGCTTACCCTGTAAGTTCAAACGTGCCTTTATTGAGCTTTGGTGGTAAAATAAGTCCAAAACTTATCCACTGAAGTCCAAAAAAGGTAAGGAAGCTTGTCGGGGGTGGGATTTTAACTAAAAATTAAGAAAAAAACTGTCATACCTTTCCCATACTTTTTACTTGTTTTTTTATGTAAGTCTTGCCCATGTTTTCCTGGGTGATCGCTTTCGCTTTCTTCATCGGAATCGTCCGCATCGTTGTCCTCGCCAGCTTCACTCTCCTCTGACGAGCTGCTTTTTCTGTTTACACGTCTGCATTTCGTAATTTCTCCTAAAGGAAAAAAAATGTTCAGATTTAGCCAAGATAGGCTCTCTCTCCGTAACTATCGGTATTTACCGTTCCAAAGAGATTTGTTTTGGTGTGCAAATTAGTTTAATTAGAAAAAAGGATTATTTTTCTGCACAAAAGCGTAGATTCTCGCGCTGGAGCGTCGCACGTTTCATTGTTACCCGTCGCTTGCTTCCTACATATTATCCATTTCTTTATTGTTTGTTTGTTCGTTGCGATTTTAGTGTTTTGCATTCGGACATAGAAGGTTAAGGTTGTCTCTGAAATAAGTTTTGCCTGCAGAGACAGGGCCTCTGAGTAAGCCGAAGGGAGTAAAACTTTTTAGAAGAAAAAGACAAAATTACGGTTTAAGTCTTTTGTAAAATGTCCAGAAAGGTTTTAGCTTTCGCTTATTACTATTGTTGCATCTTACAGCCAATATATGCGACATTTGAGCAATATATATATGCTAATTAACAGCCAAAATGAGTATTCGAGTGCTTAAGAGGAGACTAGGCACCAGTAATTTCAATGGCGTTTTTCTCAAAATCTGCCCGTATGACCCTGCCTCAAAAATTCAGAAATTAACTAAGAAATTGAATCAGATAAAACATTCATGCAAAATAAATTAAAAACCTGTAAGACAGATTTTTTGCAAAATAGGAAAATGTGTTTTTTTGCCTATTTAAAAAATAGCTCAAAATCTGTCTTACAGAATTTTTTTTAAATTTTAGCAGTTGACGCCATTCACCCCAAAAATTTAATTGTGAAAATTTCATTATGGGTTGTGCTGTGGGTTTTTGAAAAATTTTGAGCCGAAGTCAGGTTTTTACGACCTCCGACGAGAATCGAATTGCGCATGCCCTTTTATTTGAGCGCGCGCTCGTCTGACGCCACACGTTATGAGCGATGAAAAAAGCGAATTAGAACTCCTTGTCGGTTGTTTATCAACCTATCTGTAGTATTGTTTTCGTCCTATGGCATGTAACCATGTTACACCTTAAAGAAGCGCGGCGAGCACATTTGTAATTTCTGACAGATGGAGGCTATCGCGAAGTAAATCACTTTACGTAATTCTTCGGTGTCATTGGGTCTGGCACCTCAGTCGCGAGATAGCATACGAATGTACTCATAATTGCTGTGCAACGGGCGAAAGCAAGCGAATGCATACAATTTAAAGCACTCTTCTATTAAACACTGCTCTTGGAATTCTAAAAATTATTCCACTGCACTGATGTTGAGAGGTGCGTCGCTTACTCTTGGCCCAGGGGCGGTGCTCTTTCAAGTTATAATTTTATAATTTGCTTTCCGAGGATTGAAGGTCTTAATCAGGCTACCGGTAGTAGCCATAGATTTGTCATAGTGAATAGTGAAAATACAACCCGTCCTTTGACAAGTTAAGAGAACCACTTCTCAACCTTTTTTGGCATAATTATGTTACGACGACTTAGTTTATGCTTTTTTAGTCGAACGGCGGGTTGTTTGAGGTGGAATTAAGATAAAAAATAACCTTCGCATTTTTAAATTTTTTCTTTCGCAAATTGAAGATAAAAACGATTTGTCGAAGCCAGCTGAACGACCTGTACTGAATATATACACGCAAACACTTTATTCAACATACCCTCCAAATCGTCGATGCGGCGCTTCATCTTTGTTATCGTCTCCAAGTGTTCTTCTTCCATTTTCTGCAATAGAGCCGTGCAATTATCCCTTTGTTCCAAAGCCGCCGCTAGCTCCTCCTTGATCTCTTCGTATTTCTTCTGCCACGTGGTCTTTTTACTGCTGTAAAAATGTAACCACGAAAAATGTTCAGCAAAATATCTTTCATGTGACATAAGCAAATATGGTAGATGCCAAAAACACAAAAATCCCCTTACCCCTCCTTTTTGTTCTCTTTCTTTGCTGAAGGCTGCGAAGCTGACGATCCATCTTCCTGACCAAGTGATAACTCGTCCGAGTTTCGTATTTCTTCCACTAAACTGGAATCTTGGCAAGCGCAACTTTTTACCGATTTTCCACAAAAGGTACATTTAAAAGGGCAGTCAATTAGCGTATGTCCATCCGACAGACCACATATTTTGCAAGTTCTCTTTCTTGAATTGCTGGCCATGATGCCTTTCTCCGCTCTCTTCGCTTCGAGTTGACAAGCAAATGTGCTGAAGTGTTCTTTTGTTAAAGGATATATTTCCAGGCCACCCGTGGTAAAACCATATGGACAACTGCACAATAGATTAGCATATGACTGACAGTATCAAGGAAAGGGCGGCACGCCTCTTTATAAGAGAAAGTGGTTTTAGGTTCGCTGCTAAATTGCCATCAGGGATTTGCTCTTCAGCATGCTGTCGTGGAATTTCGTTCAATTGAGTACCTTAACTGTCTTTAAAAAGAAACCTCGCAAAAGTTTACGTTACTGATTGGTGCTGGAATTTCAATTATTTTTTAAAAAATTCTGATGACACTCAGCATGCCTTTTTTTGGTTTCCAAAGTTATTTTGGCAACAGTTTGATTATTCCCGCTACTTTAACGAGTAGCGGTGTTGTGTGATCTGTGTGGTAAGCCAGTTTTACTCATATTACAAGTGTAATTACTCAGTTGGACATACCAAACTTTTCTCCGCTAAAATGGAAATATTAAGTGCAACTTAATATGGTTTTTTCAAGATCACCAGAAGATGAAGATCAGGGAATACTACTCTTTGTTCCTTCTCATGGAAATGTGCCAACCAATATTCCATGGGTGTGAAGGGCTCCCGGGGAAGGGCTTTACTTGCACAGCTTGCGGTTTTTGGTCAAAGACATGAAGCCGCTCTGACGCTAATATACAGGCAATTGTAATATAATTGACGCGTTAGACGGAACGGAAAGCTCTTTATCAGCGGAAACAAGTAATGATGGCTGGATTTAAAATGAAACAGACGGCAGGCATCTTGAAATAGTCATGTGTTCTTGGGTTGACTTTTATGCCAAAGACATTCTCATCTTATTAATTTTACTCAAATATTTTTTTGGGCTCCCATAAGCAAATTATATTAATTGGTACGGCCGAGCCCATCGAATGAACGTTATTACTTGAAGGCGGAAACCGGATGGATACCAGTGCTAGGATCACGGCTTATTCCAATCATACCAACAAGCTACATGTACCTTACGCAAAAGCGCTTATATAGTTTTAAAAGCTGAATATAGGCAAAATCGTTAATATCAACGTATCTCAAAAATATAATGACAGGGAAATGCATGAAATACTACTATGTAACGTTTTGTCGGAATATGCCACTCATGACCCATGGGTGTGAAGGCCTTTATACTTGCACAGCTTGCAGTTTTTAGGCAAAGCTTAAGTCATGAAGCCGCTCATGATCAGGCGCTGTCCTCTGTCCGCTGGACGAGAAAGAGAACAACGGTGGTTGAAAAAAAGAAATAAACGTAGCCGGAACGGTATGCACTTTTGCTTTTGGAGCCGTAAAAAGTAATTTTGGCGGGATTTAACTGATGAAAAAAGACGGTAGGCATACAGAATACAGAAATACAGAAAGTGTTTGTGGGTTGGCTGCCAATCTTCAACATGCTGTCTTTTACAATTTTTTTATTAAAATTGAGTAGTCGAACAAACAAACCTCGCAAACCCTTACTTTACTGTAGAAAAGCATGCCTTTTTGCCTCCCAAGGTTATCTTCGCAACACTTTCATAATTTACAGCCACTCCTGGACGAGCGGTAATTTCGTATTGTGTTATTATATTCCGTTGTTCCGGTCTACTGGTGTTCAGGTGACATGAATTATTTTGCTTCTGGTTTCCGAATAAGCGATTACACGCGTTACTCAGTTGGACATGCCAAACTTTTTCCGCGAAAGACTTGCTCCTCTTATTTCCTCAAACGATTTAAGGACAAAATTGGCTCTCATACATTGGCTACAGAGGAAAAGGCTTCTGAAAAGAAACGTTAATTGCTCCAGATGTCTACATCGAATGAATCTTAATATTTGCCGACGAAAACCTGATGGATATCGGTGGTAGGTAAAAAAATAGAATTCGCAAGATAATTCGGATAATTGGCAAGTTTTTTATTCTTGACACTAATAATGATGATGGGTTTGGTTCATAACAACAAGTATGATTGGATTTACCAGGAAATGCAACCGATGTGGACTTATGAAATCCGTCAGGACCGGATCCTTTTTTGAAGGGAGCAAACTCTCACTACAGCGACATGTCCAGTTTCTCTGGAAATGGACTCAAAGAGATTCCTTGACAGCGATGTTTTTTGAGGGAATTGCATCGCGCAAAATTCTCATAAAAATGGCTCGAAAATGCAGAGAAGTGGCCTGGCAGGCTATAATTTTACATCCAATTCCAAGGCTTGGTGGACCTGGGGTCATCGTTCAAATTGATGAATCAAAATTTAACCACAAGTCAAAGGTAAATAGAGTGCACATTTGATAGTTTGAAAGCACATCAATACACCAAAGTTCGAGGAGCCTACAGTTTCACTTGTTTAGAAAAAAAGAAATAGTCGAAGAAAAATCGTAAAAACTGAAAGGTGACGGTTCAGTCGACAAATCTACCTCAGCAGTATCAAGAGTCACAAACTAATAATAATAATAATAATAATAATAATAATAATAATAATAATAATATTTAATATTTATATTGCGCATTTTCTATAAAATAATCAAATGCGCATTACAATAAATACAAAAAATAAAAACCTATTTACAATTTCTATGAAGTCAAAAACGAAACTTACACTATTTACAATTAACTATAAGAAAAATAATTTACGGAAGAACTATATAAAAATCTAAATATAACCTAATTGTATTAACAAAATGCCTTCTTGAATAAAAATGTCTTAAGTTTCTTTTTAAAATCATTTGTGGTGCAAGCAGATCTAATGCTTATGGGAAGACTGTTCCAAAGCCGTGGTGCTGCCATCATGAAGGATCGATCTCCCATGGTAGCTTTTGTGAAACGCTTTGGGGTGCTCAAAAGAATTCCCTTGTTATTTCGCCGTAAATCATAGCGGGATGGCGGTAAAACAGAAATTAAATCAATGAGATATTTAGGAGCTGAGCCCTGGAGTACTTTAAAGGTGATCAAAAGGATTTTAAACTCGATGCGTAGGCGGATAGGTAACCAGTGAAGTTGTTTAAGGAGCGGCGTAATATGACAGTGTTTAGGTGCGCAGAAAATCAATCGCGCACTGGCGAAATCATATTGCAAGGGTGGGAAATCTGCCAAATTTTCATTTCCAGTAACATAAAACTGTAGCAAACAGATCAATTTTACGCCAGTTAACTACATTTATGTCCATTTTCATGCATCTATGATAACGATACCTCATTTGACCTCATTTGGTTTGAAGGACCGTAGAAATCATTGTCTCACAAAAGTATCCGCCAGCCAATTAGCCGGCAAACTATACAGGGTGTTGGGTCCTAGGGATATCCCTGCATGTCGCTTTTATTTTTAACAGAAAGCTGTTCACTTAATTTATTTGCTAGTTCCCCTCGGAAAATAGTTAACAATTATTATTATCAATATACGCGGCCAAATTGAAAACCGCCCTCTTGAAAACACGCGCTTTGCGTGCCGCAAATGACTCCTAGCGGGCCGTTAATGCATTAACGGCCCTGCAGCTGATTGGTTTTTGGTTCATCATCCGATGAATATTAACCAATCAGGTCACGTTTAATGACGCGGGAAAACCATTTAGGTGCGTACAGCAAGTTTTCTCGCTGAGCGAATAGTGTTCGAAAAGAAAAATCAAAGCGTATTTGTTATGAATGGGACAAAATGCAGTTAAAAAATTCGGATGTAGAAGCAAAAGTACAAGGGGAAGATATAAAGAGAGCAACTTCTTGTTGTCTTACGAGAAACGAAACACAACAAAACAACGGTTCGCTTCATTCATGTTCATTCATGTTTCTTGGGTCGAGCTAAATTAGCCGAAGCATTGCGGGGATTTTATGCCAAGGCTCAACTGGAAAATGTAAGTTCGTAAATTATTATTATCCACTTATTTTCAGAGACACGGCAGCTCTTTTGAACTACACCTATACAACATGTACAATACATGGTCCTCAGTGTAGCATAGCACAAAATTTTCAACGCGAAGTACTTGTAAGCTTATCATTGAACATGTAAAGCTCAATAAATGTGTTAGTTTAAGCTTATATCTGGATGTTCAGGGATGTGATTTTGCCTTTTATATTGATAATAATGATAATTAAATGACTTTTTTCGGGAATATTGTGTATTTGCTCCCTTGTAGTGTCATTTGCGGCCCTTGCGCTTCGCGCTCGGGCCGCCAATGACACTACGCATTAACGGCCCGCTTGTAGTCATTTGCGGCTCGCAAAGCGCGTGTTTTCAAGAGGGCGGTTTCAATTTGCCGCGTATATGGATAATAATAGTGGTTGATAGTTCACCAACATTGAGGTGAATAATTGTTTTAGCCTGAATATACCACACAACTGAATAACTTGCAAAACCAAAAATAAATCTATTTCGTACAAAATCAAAAAACGCGTAAAAAGAACTTTTCACTTGTGTGGTATATAAAAACACCCAAAATTTTTACCATGCATTGAGGCTGTACTTCTTTCGCAGTTTCATAGGGGACGCCGCCCCAGAAGAGAGAAATGGGTACTTGGATTGTTCGACACACAGTACGTGCCAGCCCGACCATACCTGCAGCTCGTAAGGCGACGTAATGCGGCCACTCTTTTGGGGATTATACAACGTCAAGTACAACCCGGTTCAATTGTGCACACTGATCAGTGGGCAGCATATCGCCAGCTGCAGAGACGACTGGGTTTACATCACAGAACAGTCAATCATTCTCTGCATTTTGTCGACCCGGTCACTGGGGTACACACACAACACGCTGAAAGCAATTGGTCCACAGCAAAAGAAAAGTTCAAGAAAATGAAGGGAAATACAAACCCGAACTTTCTGATAGAATACCTTCATGAATTTATGTGGAGGAGATGGTATGCTGATCCTCACCCAGATGGATGTTTTCAACGTCTTTTGCAAGATATTGCTGAACAGAATTCCCTTTGAAATTAATGCAGTCCAATTTAAGATATACCAAGAATCACAGAAATTGACCCTTCAAATCTGGACGCTATTGCTTTGCAGTATTTTCTTTATCATCAGCCCAACGACAGTATGTTGTATACTTAAGGCCTGTAGGAACGAATTTAAACTGAGGGCCCCAGAGTTTGCATTGTGATGAGATATTATGGGCCGAAAGGCTTGCCGATGTCCGTGGGGAGAGGAATCCTCCCCTGGAAATTTTTTAAAATTTGGATACGTTCTAATGCCATTCGTCGCATTGAGGAACCCCCTTCGAAGTGCTTTTTCTTGACAATTGCGATCCCTTTTCGAGTGTGATAGTCATCAGAATGCGACGAGGACGAATGGCTTTCCGTTCCGGAACTAGAACTGCTGGTAGAACTTTCTATAGATTTCGACTTTTGTAGCAGCTCATGTTGTTTTATTTTTATTATTTATTTTGTTGGTTTATTCGTTTGCAAACAAATACGCTTGGGTTTTCAATTCACACTGCACAGTCACTGGGGTACAAAAAATAGTTGGGTAAAATCAAAATATTCGCTGGGTACTGGGGAGGCTAAATTTTCACTGGGTAGGTGAAAATAATCCACTGGGTCGGGTTTCACTGGGTCTGTTACCAGAGGGGTGTTCTGATGTTTGGAATATATGTTTACTGTTAAATAGGTCTATACTAATTAGGCGTTAGACTAGTACTAATTGATCAATTAGTAACTTTAGAATGCATGGACGTGTCTGAAAAGTCAACTTCTTTTACTGGAGGAAAATTTTCTAGCGCTGAAAAGAAGATTTGAAAAATGCTTTTAATAGTTGCAAACACCTGAACAGGTTTATTCTGGGAAAAATTGATTTATTAGAAAACGTTATAATAAGAGTGTAAATTCGCCGAGGAAAAATATTGCAGTACTCCCAGTGCAATCGATCTCCAATCCTTCGATTGATTTCGTTTAGGTTTGGCAATCGAGTACAATCGAACTCACCAAAAATATCTAGCCAATCGAACACAATCGAACGTGTGTTAATCGAACTCTCATTTGATCGAAAAATTACGTTCGATTGACTAAGCCGGGAATTAAAACCGTTTTCAACAGGTTTCTAAAGTTATGTGTGGTCTTGGCATTATAAACGCGATGTTGAAACAATTAACAATCCCCAGCATGGATGTTTAAGGCCACCTCGAGTGCTTTGTCATCAAATGTCAGGGAAAAATTGATTAAATTGGATTGGTTCAATTGAGTTTGGTAATGGAACTGACCAAGAAGTTGGAGTTCGATTAGAAGTGCGATTGGTGAACCAATCGTAAAACAATCGAACGACTAGACTTCGTGTTACTAAAAACCGATTTGTAACTGATCTAAAAAATCTAAAAGTTAAAATGATGTTATAAAAACTGATAAAAAATTAAATTTTCGACAACTCTCTGTTGCTTTCGTCAAAGTCTTTTTTAGATCAGTTTCAAATCGTTTTTAATAACATGATTAACACTGATCGCCAGAATAACATCGACTAGACTTCGATTGAGTTTGATTTGTTTTTCGTTATGTTTGCTTTGATTGATTACGCCGGGGATACTCTATGTCGTGTATGTTGAAAGTAATTTTTTTCTAACAGCAGCAATTTTCATTTCGACGTTGTTCATCAGTTATTCTATAGTCTATTTTCTCAGGAGTAGTTTTATAACACGTTACAGTTATAGTGTCCGGAAATTCAATAACATTTTGTCCGAACTTTTCCTACCTTAATCGAAAACATTGCAGAGGTCTGGGAAATCGGGACGCTATAGGGATTTAAGGGAAAACCGTGCTTGTTTTCGGATCCTGGCACGAGAAAAAGGGCCTGCAAAAAGCTATGCGCTGCTTTTTAACGTACGATATACCTTTATGCTCTATGTTCTGTGTCAAAATATGTTTAAATTATATTCGCAAATCGCGTAAACTTCTGTTCTACAGTGAAACCACATAACTATCTTTAATATATTAACTGTAACTTTCAAAAGTTGAAACTAAAGAAATCTTACGCACATTCCAATATGGTGAAATGTCTCACTCTAAGGTCTACAAGGGTCAAACACCGGAAGGAAGACAGTTGTACAACATATTACTTTCTTATGCCACTGTATCAACCCGAGGGGGGGGGGGGGGGGGGGGAGGTGGGGGACTCCCTTATAAGGGCTTAACGGGGACGTGCGGCCCGACAGGGTATGGTTTTCAGGATTTTTGTCTTGAACGGGGTATCTATTTCGCCCCTTTTTATCTTAAACGGGGTATCTTTACATGGACCAACGCCTTAAACAGGATAAGCAAATATGTTTATTTTATAGGAACTTAGCCACAAGCTGAATTTTTACAAGTTCTTCGTTAGTGTTGACTTCCATTGACTTCGGTATTGATACCAAGCTCAATTTGTTTCACTGTTAGAGTTCTTAGCATGATCACGCGCCAATTTTAAGAACACTAATGATTCGACGCTTTAAAATTCATTAAATAACTTCCAAAAGCGCTATCGTGGCCAGAAAGAAAGATCGCATGAATTATATAAGTATTTAGCTCAGGAGAGTGAATTCAGGAAGAAGCTGCAGTTGTTGCCTCTCGCGAGCATTCCGAATGTTTTGGTCAACATTCAGAGTTCTTTCATTGAAACGTTTTTGTGTAATTTTTCACTTTTTTTACTGTCCAGACCTCGCTCATCTTGTCACAAACTTCCCCACCCCACTCCTTTCAGATGTGTCCAAGCTACAACAATCATTGCCGCACCCACAACACTTATCGCTTCCGAAGAATTTTGAATTTCGCGCTCGGTTAGCTGGCTACGCGTCGGTGATTCTTAACCTTTTCACATGTCTTTTTAAACTTCTGTTTATGACGCGATTGTAATGGTGAGGTTATGTTGTAAGTGTAAGCGTTCTTTCTTGATAGACATGATAACTAAGTCGTAAATTTAGCCAGTTTCCCGTTACAGCCACAGAGACAATCCTGTCTCTCTTCCCAACGAACTTAGAATGACCTAGTTTTTATAAGTCTTGCGTTATGTTTTTGAACATGTATAAGAGATTGCCTGATAATTGTACATATGTTTTAGTTTATTTCTTTTCTATTTTCGGCTTTTTCAGGTACGCACGTGCGTACAGGTAGCTACACCCATGTGGTCAACGCGGTGAACTGTGGGTAATACGCATGAAATCTACAAAGTAAAATACAAGAAATTGGATATTTCTCGGAAATCTTTGATTTGTTTTTTTCTGCTCGGTGTAAGCCTTAATTCAACGGGGTAGCGTGGGGAAAAATCCCGAAATTAGCATTTCAGGGTGTGTGTGTTTGCGTGAGTCATGGGTGGGGGAGGGGACTTTCTTTGGTGCTTCGTATGAGCATGTTGCTGCCTAAAATAGCAATATCATAAAGTAATAATAACAAATAAAGTTAAAAAAACTCGTTCCCAGGCTCATTTTGAAATAATAATAATAATAATAATAATAATAATAATAATAATAATAAAGGAATTATAATGATTTTACTATTCGAGTAAGAACTTTGTATATTAACCAATTTCTAAAGGAATTACAATGATTTGACTATTCGAGTAAGAACTTTTGTATAATAATAATAATAATAATAATAATAATAATAATAATAATAAGTATCCTTCAAACCTTTTCCACTCCAGGGTCACAAGGGCCGATATTGTATCGGGGAGTGCCCGGGAGGGTGGTAGCCGAAGAAATCAGCGTTGTTCTTCAGCCTACAGGATTGAATGTAGAGGCTACCAGCTTGAGTGTATCCTGCACCTGATAGGAAATAGTCTTTCTTAATTTTTCTCTATATATACAACACGTTTTAACGAAATTTGTTTCTTCTTCCACACAGTTCTAAAGGGGACGTCGACCTAGAGAAGAGAGATGGGTTCTTGGGCTTTTTGACACACAGTTTGACCCCGCTCGATCTTATTTACAGCTTGTGAGAAGGCGCGATGCACGTACTCTTTTGCCCAAGACACGTACAACCAGGCTCTTTGGTTTATACTGATGAATGGGCGGCATATAGGCGAATTCAAAGGGCCTTGGGTTTCAATCATCGAACGGTTAATCACTCGGCTAACTTTGTAGACCCTGTCACCGGTGTCCATACACAACACGCAGAGAGCAATTGGTCTGCAGCCAAGGACAAATTTAAGAAGATGAAAGGGAACACAAATCCCGACTTCCTGCTAGAATACCTTCAAGAATTCATGTGGAGAAGATGGCATGGTGAGCCCCACCTGAATGGCTGTTTTGAACGGTTAATGCAGGACATTGCGGAACAATATCCACTTTAAATTTCTAGAGGGGGGGGGGGGGGGGGGGACTCCATATATAGGTCTGTCCCACGATATAAGGTGTGGTTTTTGGGGGTATTAGCTAAAATTATAGTGCGTAAATGCCCTGCTAACAAACAAGCAAATTATCTGTTAAGACTGAACTGTGCACTAAAATTGTTAACAAAGCGATTTTATCAAGACTCGTGTTTTGCCGCACGCAGTTAGCCGTTGTTTGGTTTTTGTTTTTCTCTTGAATAAGGTGTCATTTTTCGGTTTTGGAGAATTCTCCTTTGATTCATCCTTAAAGAGGGTCAGGGTTTAAGACCCTTCACGGCACACACCTATCTAAAATTTACTGCAGTACCCCCACTCCGCCCGAAACTGTAAACAGTTCCTATTACCTTAGTACAATATTGGTGCAATTTGGTATATTTTTAAGAAGAAAGATACTACCGATACTGGACCGATACTCGACCGATACCTGACCGATACTTGACCGATACTTGACCGGCAGACGATCGCTACATATCGGCCGATGCATCGGTCGACAGTATATCGACAGTACATCGGTCGACCGATATATCGGTGGACCATCGGTCGAATGTCGGCCAACTATTGTCCGATAGTCGGTCGATAGTCGACCGACAGTCGGTCGATAGTCGACCGACAGTCGGCAGATAGTCGACCGACAGTCGGCAGATAGTCGACCGATACTTGACCGATACTTGACCGATGCTTGGCCCATACTTGGCCGATACTTGGCCGATACTTGGCCGATACTTGGCCGATACTTGACCGATACTTGACCGATACTTGACCGATGCTTGACCGATACTTAACCGACAGACGATCGCTACATAACGGCCGATGCATCGGCCGACAGTCGACCGATATATCGGGCGACTATCGGTCGACTGTCGGTCGACTGTCGGTCGACTAACGGTCGACTGTCGGCCGACTATCGGTCGACTATCGACCGATATATCGGTCGACTAGCGACCGATAGTCGACCGATAGTCGACCGATGTATCGGTCGACATATCGACCGAGTGCACCTATAGTACACATCCAAATTTCCTAACTGCACATAATTTTTCATCACCTCCACTGTTTTGGTTGACATCTTTCGTGCTTTTACTCACTACTTTCTTCTATTAATTCTTTATGTGTCCCAGTAATAATTTGTTTTAACTTCTCATAAACAAAATAAAAGGACTTATAACCACAAGTTACCTAAATGATGTGTAGGCTAACTGGAGTGCTATTTACGCTAACCAACGTGTTATTAAGAAAAATTAGCGTGACTTGCATCACTCGCAAGCCATGTGAAACATGTGAGCAAGAAATCTGTTATCCCAATATAAAAGCTAACTACCTATTAAGCTATTATAGGTTAACCAGAATGCTATTTACATGATTTAGTCTAAACAATGTGTTTTCACGTGCCTCGCAGGTCTACCTTGCATGGCTCAGTGACTCACACATTGTGCGTCCCTGTGCTCATCTCTCTGACAAAAATGTCTAAGTCTCTGCTATCTGTGTGTATTGTTTGGTTAGTATTTGTGTTGTGATTCAATTTAAACCTGGAACAATGTGGTATTTCTCTTTCTTCTGGCGTATGGTAATATACGGTTCCTGCAGTGTGGAATGTTTCAGTGAGAATACTCTTGACCACTCTTCCATACTCATGATGTATTTCAAAGAATCATCAGGGGTAGGTTTACTTATTTAAGAAATCAATGCGGTGGAAATAAGAAGCCAGCCAGCTGGACACAAACTTACAAGCCTTACTTGACTGAACACTGGTATCACTGACAATATTCTTTTATTAAGTAAACATTCCTTTAAAACACTATCTGAATCATGTGACATGCCTACAAGGAACATGCTGATAAGGCTTCATATTTCCTGTTTGATTTTTTTAATATCACTTAAAAAATGACAGATGCGGTAGTTATTTTCGTCCTCCTCATTTGCCCATTGCCCTCCTGCATGTTCCACTTTATGAGCTGATTATTTATTTTATTATTAGAACTTGTACTAGAGATGTTTTTAGGATTTTTAAGTAATGTAAGTATTATTTTCTTAAACATTGTAATGCGCAGCTGAAAATTTTATATTGATAATTGCGCAATATAAGTCAATTATATTATTATATTATCATCTCTACTGTGTGCATTCTTGCATGTCTCTTTAGCGTCCCTGCCCGATTGAAACACTTGCCACACTGCGTGCATTCAAAAGGCTTCTCTCCTGTGTGTGTTCTCTTATGTTCCTTGAGATGTCCTGCCTGACTAAAACATTTGCTGCACTGGTTACATTTAAAAGGCTTCTCTCCTGTGTGTGTTCTTTCATGTTCCTTAAGATGTCCCGCCTGTCTAAAACATTTGCCGCACTGGTTACATTTAAAAGGCTTCTCTCCTGTATGTAACCTTTCATGTTTTCTCAGTGCTCCTGCCCTGGTGAAAAACTTGCCGCACTGGGTGCATTCAAAAGGCTTTAATCCTGCGTGTGTTTTTTTATGTCGCTTAAGATATCCTGCCTGATTAAAACACTTGCCACACTGGTTACATACAAAAGGCTTCTCTCCAGTGTGTATTTCTTTATGTCGATTATAATTTCCTACCTGACTAAAACACTTGCCGCATTGGTTACATTTAAAAGGATCATCTCTTGTGTGTGTTTTTTTATGTCGCTTGAGATATCCTGCCTCATTAAAACATTTGCCACACTGGTTGCATTCAAATTGTTTCTCTCCTGTGTGCAATCTTGCATGTCTCTTGATGTTTTGACTTCTTTCAAATGGCTTCTCACCTGTGTGCTTTCTTTTAATATGTCTCCTTAAACTTCCTGCCGAACTAAAACACTTGCCGCACCAGTTGCATTCAAAAGGCTTCTCTCCTGTGTGTGTTCTTTTATGTAACTTTAAATTTCCTGACATACTAAAACACTTGCCGCACTGGTTACATTCAAAAGGCTTCTCACCTGTGTGAGTTTTTTTGTGTTGCTTAAGATATTCTACATGACTAAAACACTTCCCACACTTGTAACATTCAAAAGGCTTCTCTCCTGTGTGAGTCATCTTATGTTTCTTAAGATTTGCTGTATGACTAAATCTTTTGCTGCACTCATTGCACACAAAAGGCCTTTCTCCTGTATGCGTTCTTTTATGTTCCTTAAGAGTGTTTGCCCGTTTAAAACATTTGCCACATTGGTTGCATTCAAAAGGCCTCTCTTCTCTATGCGCAGTTTGATGGCCCTTAAGTATTTTTGCATGACTGTAACACTTGCCACACTGTTCACACACAAAAGGTTTCTCTCCTGTATGAGTTCTTTTATGATCAGTTAGAGTTTCTTCCTTATTGAAAAGTTTGCCACACTGGTCACATTCCAAACGTTTATGTCCAGTATGTGTTCTTTTATGTTGCAATAAATTCCTTTCATCACTAAAACATTTGCCACTCTCTTTACCTTCAAAGGGCATCTCTGGTCTCTTGCTTTAAAAGGTGGTGGGTGTTTCCACTTGGTTTACCCTAAAAAGTAATTAGTAATAGTTGTAGATTTTGTCAACTACATTGTCTGATTAAATGTATTTACAAGCTTCACAACTTACTTGCAAAAGTTTGCCAATAAAGCAAATGTTTTAGCAGTATCTTCTTGCTTTCTTAATAATGATGATGATGATGACGAATGATGATGATGATGATGATGATGATAACGATAATAATAATACAGTTTTGAAGAGCATAGTTATTCACTGTAATTGTGAAATGATATCATTGAATCTACTGCATTCCATGGAATAAGCTGGAAGTGATTACCTTTTTTTGTTCCAGAAGACATAAGATAGGGGTTTTTATTCAAAGGGATCTGTACATTAGTTGAAATATTGATTGCTGGAAGTCATACCCTCCCAGGAAGGGTACTTGGGATTTCAAGTGATGGGGATGATCAAAGGATTTTTTGGGGTTTGAAATTTTTTGATTTGGGGACCTTACGGGTTAGGAAAGTTTGGCAAGTATTTTTTTTTTTGGTGGCTTGATTTCAGCAGGGACTTTTTGGGGAAGTTAAAGATTTTTGGTAGTACCTTGGTTGCATAGTTCTGCAAATAGAGCTAGAGTTAGAGTTGTCATTCTTATTGTTATACTTGAAACAGAAATGTTCTTAGGTGTCTTTGTTTTGTTGTTACAGTGAAATGAACTCAACCGGGGCCACCCAAGGTTTTTTAGCCAATCAGAAGACAAGCTCAGAACAAAAAAATTGGAGTTTGTCCACCAGCAGTTGAATTTGCCCCTTGCAGTGATTGGTCCGCTGATAAAGGAAGTCCAATTCTTTTGTTCTGAACTTATCTTTTGATTGGCTAAAAAACGCTCTTTGGCCCCAGTTGAGTTCGTTTCACTGTAAAATGACTACCAGATGAGGGAACTATCAAAAGATAAATTCAGATGATATGATGAATAGACAAACGGAAACACTCTTTGTGTTTGCTGCTTCACGACTCAGTAAATATCCACCACTATTCATCTCCACTTCAGTGAATAACTGTTAACTATTGATTATTTAACAATTATTCCATGAGCCCGCGTTGGATACGAGGTGGTAACCACTCGTATCCAACAAGGGCGAATGGAATAATTGTTTTATTAAATTCTTCTTTAGTATAAATCAACTGGACAGTTCATTTTGATGTAAACGAAGTGATAGTATGAGGAGGCGGGAAAATTTGTGGCGCGGTGTTCACTTTTTGAGTTGAATGAAACACGCGAGGAAAGCGAGCGAGAGAGTTTTCTTCTGAAGATTTTCCTCGGAAAATCTCCTCGTAAATCGTCTTTTCATCCTGGAAAATTGTGACAACAATTAAGGTTTACGGGAAGATCCGAAACAATAGCTTTTCTGGAAATTATACGCCTTGTGCAAGACGAGCGAAGCAAGTGTTTACATATTGTACTTGTTTACGGCTCCACGGCTGTCATCAAGACTACTACATGCTGAAACGAAATTGCACTCAGATTCGATGAAGTTTATTGAAGTATAAAAGGACAAGATCAAGATTGAAAGGTAACAAACTTAACTGAAGTGCTGAGCCACATTTACGTCTAACACTGAATGAAATTGTGTCAGTTTTCTGGTCTTCCCGTAAATTATTTTCTGCTTTTCTTCTTCGTTTAGTCGCTCGTTGTATATTTACAAGTATTTTTATTTTAACGTTTCGCATCAATCCTTTCCGTTTTACTTAGTTGAGTCAACTATTGCATTTTGTGGTATTTGTGTGGTTTTAGGGAAGGCACTGTCGATTATTTCTTGTATAAGCTTATAAACCTCACCAAATTTGTCATTTTTCTGATGGAACTTTCCCTTCCCCCAGGAAAATTTTTAAACTGAGCGGCACTTGTCGCACTCGTTTCCCATATAAGGTCAAACGCAGGTATAATGGCTGATAACCGAGATCTAGTGAACCAATCAGAAAGCTAGAATTACATTATCCGAGGTTGAGAATTTAATAATATCGATTATCGGTTTATCGATTGACTATGCCTGAGAGAGAGGAGGGCTGGTACAAATTTTATGGAGGCGGGGGGGGGGGGGGGGGGGGGGGGACATGTTCAAATTCCCCTTTCCCTTGCCCAGTTGTGAAGCAAATTTTTTTGCTGACGTGAACTTTTATTATAAGTTGTTATCGGATTCTCATGCAAGTTACTAGTTTCAAACGTGTATGCGACGGTGTCTGACAAATGCAGACAGTGATGCAGACTGCAGACTGACACTCCCGTTAGCCTGAAATTATAGCGCTTTGGTTAGCCTAAATAGCGTTCTGATTAGCCTGTTTTCGGTTAGATCTCAATAATGGCACTGGTAACACAACGTATATATACCAAAAAGGTGCTAGTCTGCAGTCTGCATTTTTTTTTCTGCATTCGTGCATACGAAGCCTGAGCGCGCTCGAAGACGAAGCCTGGCGAAGGATAATCGAAAATGGCGGCCAATATTTAATTTAGCAAATGTCAGCTGCATAGTATTAATTTTAAACTGGGCAGAAAGGAGAACACTATATTAGTATCTCAAAGGAGACCTTTTCAAGTTAAGACCTACCTTTACTGAAGCAAAACAGTCGATCAAACTTCAAATGCCCATCGACGCCCAATCTCGTTCCCAGAGTCCACGGGCTCCACGGTCAGCGGATGGTCGCCCAGGTGAAACTCTGGGGAAATGGAATTTTTTACCCCAGAAATCTGGGGTTCCGGTTGTTGTGCGCATGCTTTGCTAGAAGAACGGAAGTGAAAAATTGGAAAGAAACCGAAGGCTCAGGAGTCAGAAGAAAATATTCAGAACTCCACTCTCTCGATATGCAACTCGTAAAGTGAAGTGGATCAACGCTTTTATGGGTGATCTAAAGGCTCCTTCGAAGAAAAAATAGCTCAACGGAAAAACTGCGATAAAGCAATTAGTGCTGTTTGAAAGCAAAACATGCACGTCAGATTGATTTACAGATCGTGTAAGCTTCTGGATCTGGAGGACAAACGTAAACAAAGGGAGTCGTAATGCCAAGTTGTGGACCAGAAAACGAATACATTTTTTCTCTGGAAGAAATCTTTCGAGGAAGGCCAGTAGTCGAATCTACATTTAAACACAGCATTGTAAACGACGGCCGCGAGAGCACGGAGCAACAGCACGCCGATCGAAAGCTCATTTCGAAAATTCAAATTTTCATTGAAATGCAATCGAATAGGCAGGTAAGCAATAATGTGCCGTATTTTCCACTTCAGTGGGAGACTACAGTTGCAAGATTGGTTTCACCAAAAAAGCTGGAACTTTGGCGGTCCGTAACAATAACAGATATGTGTCGGTTTGGTTATCATCAGATGGAACTTCTTGCACGTTTGTCATCGGTTTTACTCAAATGTATTCTTTTCCCCGCTGTTGTTGATGAAGTTCCTCGGTACATTTTCGTCATGACTTAAAATCGAAAATTTCCTTTGGCATTTGTGACTCATTAGACAAATGATGCATTTGTTTTATCTTTAACCGAACTATTTGTAGATAAAAGTGACTGTTTAAAGCATTTATGAAATGCTGTCACTTATAAGAGAAATATGGCCTTGCATTTATGAATACAGTGTAATTGTACTTCTTTTTGCTGAAATTAAAGTTCGCCAAGAGTGTTTCTATGAACTGATTTAGCTATTTGTAACATTCACTGAGGGCTACCATGTGAATATTGGTTGAATATTGTATTGGTTTTCTGTACATGGCCTACCCCCAACTGCATGCAGAGAGGACAGCCCAAGAAATTCTGGTTGCGTGTCATATATTGCTTGAATGGCTTGTTGTGTTACCCCATTTCTGTAGCATTAGGTGACTAGCCATATCCCTTCTTCCCCTGTCCCCCGGATGGAATATTAGTCCATTGCAGGATTACCGCCAAAAGTAAATTTGTTGGAACCCATTTATATTTGAGAGTAAAGTGTCTTTCCCAGAACACAACACAATGACCCTGACTGGGGCTTGAACCCAGACCATTCAATCCGAAGTCGAGTGAGCTAACCATTAGGCCACTATGTCCACCGGGACTGTCCCCCATCATGTTTGTTGTAGTACAGGTTGTTTAGGCAAGGCACATAGATTTTATTTCATTTACAGATTCACCAAAACAAATATTTGTGAAATAAACATAAATTATCTTGCAATACAACATACTGAAAGATTCCTGAAACTCCACAAGACTGTCAAGAGGTGTGGGCTGGAATAAACACCACCCAGTAACTTGTACAAATCACAAAATGATAAGAAGTCAGATTGAGTGGAAAAAAATTTAAACTTTATTCTCATGTTACAGTTAGTGGACATCTAGGTGTCTATTTGTTGTCATTTAGCCAACCGGCTGCAGGACCTGCAAAAATAAAATTATTAAAATATATCTATGACCACAAAAGACACTTTACGGCATGACTCCTTGAAGCCATTAGAAAGAAATGATTGTGTAACAATTGCAATAGGGGATGATAGGAGAGCACAGCTCTTGGTTTAGTCTTCATTTGAGCCTAGTGGCCCATAAGGCTGGAGTCCATCCAGGTTTACACAGTTTTAAGCAGTTGGTGGTTTGGCTGGGGTGGTGGTTAAGGGGAAATTTTATAATAAAGTATGGTAGGAATCAAGAGAGGGAGAGAGAGAGAGAGAGATTTCTTTTCATCTGAGACCAATAGGTAAACATTGTAAAAGTATATCAACAAGCCGGCGAATTGCAGTTTTCCAAGCAAGGACTGGTGTTTGAATCAACTTTATATCATGCACTTGCAAGGTTCAAATGTGGTTCACAATTTTTTCACATACCATTACCAACTGTCTAAAGAAATTCTCATTAACACTTGCATGCCCTGTTTACATAAGGTTTACAACCTAGTCAGTTTTGTGCAATATGGGAGTTTTCTATTTCCTTCACTGCAAAAATACTTGAGACATAATTAATGTCCCATAATTTTCAATATTATTCCTGCATAAAAGCTGATAACAGCCGGCGTTACACACAGATGCAGTCGCTGGGATGTATTTACGTTTAGAAAAGCACCAGAATTTACTACAAATCGGAAATGTCTAAAAAACATATCAGACATTTCCACCTCCTCGATCGGAGAAAATACTATTTAACAACCGAGTGAAAATGGGTGAATACCAAAAACTAAAGCTAGTTTTTACCTACCTTGAAAGCGGAGCGGGAAATGGCATCATAAATCGCGGTTTAAGGCCAAGATACTGCAAAATACAAACGAACGAACTCCAAAAATCTCGGCAAAATGGCCGCTAAAGCTTCATAAACAACTTCCGGAAATACGTCTGAGTTCGAAGGCTTTTGTATTGCAACAGCCAATCAAAAAAATTCGAATTAATTCGAATAATTCCATTTCCCCAGAGTTTCACCCGGCGACTAAACCGCTGACCGTGGAGCCTGTGGACTCTGGGAACGAGATTGATCGACGCCTGAAAGCTGCATCGAAAACACTAGTTCCCAGTCTGATCGCGACCGCGACATATCTAAGAGAAATATTTCCCTAACTATCAAGGACTGGACTTGCTGCTCAAGAACAGAAGATCAAGAACTAAAGATTGATAAAATGATGGCAAGGCATAAACAACACCTGGGTCTATTTTTGTCGAGTCCCCTTTCGGTGGACTTAGTATGGGTACGTGGTAGCTCTCTATTCACAGGGTTTTATCAATTTTAGATGTGGACTTGCAGGTTCACAAGTGGACGATGGACACAAACTGATTGATTGCCAATGTTAGCCTGAATTTCAGACGGCTATGCCAATGTATGAAATAAAATTAAGCCCCGGCCTCCCGCACTTATAACAGCCGTATCGAAAACGATGGGGTTGGTACATTTCGCTGACCCCCAGTCCATGGACCACCACGTTGGACTACCAAAATGGACTACCTTTATGGACTGTCAAATGGACTACCTAGATGGACTACCTAATAAAATACCTTCAAAAAAAATAGAAAGAAATATCACCCCTTGGTTGTTTGTTTTGATCGATTCACCACAATCCACCATCTTGTTTTCATTTTGTGTTTATTAGCGCTGCTCAGAAGTGAAATGAAGAGCAAGCGGTGAGAAACCTGTATCTGGGAAGAGACGTCCTTGCCGTTCTGCCCCGCCGTCGCTTTGCTCGCGCGCGCGATTTCTCGCTCTCCGTGACTGACTAGAACGCCAAGCTACGCTGGCTAGTAGGCTCGTATGCAGACTTTACCTACAAGATTCTATGCAAGCATTTTTCCTTACCTTTTGACCCAAGCCGGCCATAATTTATCTTTCTGGTAGTTTATGCATCACCACGCACTCGGAATAGTGCTTTTGGAGGTTCAAGTTATGATGTTGCATTTTGTGCTAGGGTATCACTTTCTGGAACTTCCGAAGAAAATCAAAGCTGCTTACGCCCGTAAAGATTCTAAGAGAATAGTTAGAGCAATAGTCTTTGCAAACAGCTTGTAGCTTTATTCATGTGAGATATAGTACCAGGCGCGTCGTTGAATCGTTTTCTTCACGAGATAAAAGGGTCTGAAACTGCATCCCAAGGGTAATAAACAGGTTTTTACATCAAACTCTCAGTGTGTTTAAACTCAGTTTTCTTTTTGTCGAAAGCAGCGTTGATATTTGAATTTTAATGAGGTAAAGATCAAATGTCTCGTTGTTGTTGATACAAGTGTCTAGCAGGAAACAGCAGCATGCTGTTAGCCAGCGACGCCGGACCTGCAAGCGTAAGTGATTTCATAACAGTAAGGCTCTTCACTTATAACCTCAGGGGCACCACAATAGTGGACCTTCTAAAAGTGAAATCAACATCTTAAGGGCTTAAACACGGAGTGATCCTATATACATGTAACGAGGCTGAACTGTTCAATCAATTGCTGAATAAAACATACAAGTGACAAAAAGTGAACTGACTGCAAATTCATAGCAGACCTTATGCAAAACTAAAGCCAGCCTTTTACCATGTTTACCACACACATTTAGCGAAAATGTATAGATATTTTTTTGAAAAAATAAAATAAAAAATCAGTCAGCTTTACAAGTTACCAAGCACTTCATGCAATGGCGACACCTCGCCTGAAAAAAAAAAAAAAAAAAAAAAAAAAAAAAAACGTGAAACCGCAATATGAACATTTTCGTCGCTGCGTCTTATTTTCAATTATATCGAGTAGCAGCGGTTTTAAATATCTTATTGTTACTTAATTTCGCGAAAATGACACGGGCATATTTCGCGGGACTTAGTTTTCGTGCTTCGGTCAAAAAAAAAAAAACGTTTAAAACATAAAAAAAACATTAAAAATAAAATTTCTTCCCCGGTCCTCGCCAACATCTTTATGTCAAAACTTGAAGGAGATGTAGTCCGCCCCTATAATCCCACCTTTTACGATCGCTATGTGAATGACTGTTTTTCGAAAAAACGAAAGGACGAACCAGACAAACTTCTCGACCGCCTAAATAACTACCATCCCAACATTAACTTCACTGTTGAAGAAAATCCGGATCACTTTCTGGACACTGCGTTTACCTATGGCAACGACGGTTTTGACTGTAAAGTCTACAAAAAACCGGGAAAATTACCTACACACTGGACATCAGAAGTACCAATAAAATGGAAGAGAAATTGTATTACAGGAGCCCTACACAGAGCCAAAAACATCTCCACAAATCTTGACCGCGATATAAAAGAAATAGAGACCACTTTCTTAAATGCTGGTTACCCAAAGAAATTTGAATCCTGCACCATCGACAATTTCACATCGAGCAAGTCATCTGAAGATGAGCCCTTGATTCCCGATTTTCTTTTCGAAGAACGGAAAAATATTTGCATCAAACTTCCCTACTGCAAGAAGAATGAAATCGCAAGCAAAAAGTTTCTTTCAAAACTGAACTCTTTCACCAATTTCAAGTATATTTTCATAATTCTGTGGCAAACTCGACAAATCAAAAGCCTTTTTAGTCTCAAGGACAAAAACCTTCACAAGTCCCACGTCATCTACGAAGGAGAATGTTCATGCGGAGAAAACTATGTAGGTGAAACAATGCGAAATCTTGAAGTGCGAATAACTGAACATTCTAACACCCGCCACACCTCGGAACCAGCATGCCACCTTTCGGAAAACCCAAGCCACTCATTCCAGTGGAGAGTCCTTTGTTCTGCAAGATCGTACTTTGAGAAAAAGATCATCGAGGGACTAATTATCCAACAAAGGAGCCCAACTTTGAACAAACAAGTCAATTGCTATGTTGCGCAGTTGTTCCCTTCGGGAATAACTTGAGTATAAAAACGATGTAAATCACGGACGGCTTTTAACCCTGATGATGACAACAAGTCGAAAACGTTCGGTTTCTTTTTAGAATTTTATAACTTTTTAGCCTTGTAAATAATAATTAAAATTTCTTTAAATTCGCGATGTTTTGAAAATCGCGAAAATTAAGTCCCGCGAAAATAAGTAACAATAAGATACCATGATCCCGATTTTGGTGTATGTCTGCTGCGTTTTCACTCACTCGTTTCCTTTTATATCGTTGATTGAACATGTCCAAATAATGATTTTTGTTAACTTTTCGTAGACAATGGCACTTGTTCCACTGACTGAAATCTCTAATGCTCTGAAACTGGTAACCCTATCAATTGTTTGTTCGGTATTTTATATGTTGTCGGGGTCAAGTTTTACTCCTTAGTGCAATTTGGGGTTTACCTCTGTTCTGGAGTATGGTGATATATGACAATGAAATTAAAACAAAGGAAAATACCAGATTGTACCAAGGGCAAAATTGAACCACAATATTTACATAACCATAATATAGCTTATATAACTGAAGATTAACGAGGCAATAACTGAGTCTCGTAGCAACAAATTGTCCAAGTTAACAATGCTTTTTTCGTGGTTTATGTCGCAGCTTCATCGTCGTCCATGCCCTTGTTGTGATGTTGTGATTTCATGGCTTTGATACTCTTGTTCATTTTATTTCGATGTCCAATTAACTTGATTCCAATTTCGCTCAAATCTTTGCCTTCCAGCAGAGCGACTTTTTTGAGATTTTCAATTCCTGCAGTGTGGAATGCTTCAGAATACTGTTCCATATTGATGTATTGCAACCAATCATCCACGGACTGGAATTCCGGTAACTCGACTTTCGCAAGACTGAAAGAGGTAGAAACAAGTGCAATTTCATAACAATGGCTTGATTGCCTTTATCGTTGATCTGCCTTTGTTATTGTTGTTGTGATAGTGATTGTGACTGGTGCTGTTGTTGTTGTACCTAGAAACTATGCAATTTGTCACAAGTTTTCAGGTGCCCCCCCCCCCCCCCCCCCAAAAAAAAAAAAAATAAATAAAATAAAATAAAACGGTGACGCTAGCAGCTTTTTTATACTGATTGATCGATTTGGTGTGGGGGATAGAGGAGGAGGGGGAGGAGGGTGTCATATGTTTTCACCGGTAGTTTTGTTTTAAGGAATTTATGATACTTGATATTCACTTTTTGTACTGGAAAAGTTAAATATTTGTTAATGTTAGGGGAAGAGATTAGGGGATGTTCAATTACACCTCGCTGTCGCTCCTGGTGTACTGGCACGGAGAGCTCTGCACTCGCTTTTACGGCAGATACCGCCAGCACTTGTGGATCTTTCAGAGCGAGTTCCTTCTTCTCTCAGCAACACAACAATACTTCTTTATTCTGCAATATCATTTCACATTTTATAGACACTCGTCTAGGGAATTACCTCAGCAAATTACATAATGCTTACACAAGCTTTTACGTACGGCTTGGTGCGAAATATGGTAGACAGACCCAAAGAACGACATAGTACTGACTCAGCAAGCCTCAGAAATAACTTAAAAAGCGTTGTTTAGTTCTATAACTCGGATTATTAGGCGGCCTAATGGTTATACTCCGCATGGGACGGTCTGGGTTCGAGCCCTGGCCGGGGCACTGCGTTGTGTTCTTGGGCAAGACACTCTACTCTCATAGTGCCTCTTTCCACTCAGATGTATAAATGGGTACCGGCGAATTTACTGCTGGGGTAACCCTGCGATAGACTAGCATCCCATCCAGGGGGGAGTAGAAATGCTCCTGGTCGCTTTATGCTACGGAAACGGGGATAAGCTCCGGCCTGGTGGGCCACTAGGCTCGTATACAGAGTTATAACTCGGATTAGCGTTGATCTAAATAGTCACGGTTACTATTAGTAAAAAGAATGAAGAGGTGACTAAAATAACAGGTTAAAGCGTGGGAAATTTACCCGCGCAAGAAGGTAATATGATGAGCGAAAAACAAATCTAATGCCGAGTCGCAACTGTTGTCCATTTATTCTGCTGCTTAACGAAATAAAACAAAACTATAACCTTAAATTAAGAATATTTTTATACTGGTGAAATTAACCAGAACTGTCGCATACAGTCGAAGCTCTCGTAAGCGGACACCCTCGGGACGCGAAAAAAGTGTCCGTAACTGGAGCTGGCCGCTTACGAGAATGGTTCTCGTAAGCGGCCACTAGAGGTGTAGGGGATAGATGGCCGCTTACGGGAGCTTGCCCAGCTAACAATAAATACCGTATTGCAACTGGACGTCGATGACGACAAAACAAACACTGAAATATGGTACTGTAATAACTGTAAAATCATTGTGACGAACGGCGATGTGAAGTTGATTGATAAAACCAAGATACAAGAGGATTTTCTTTCGGGTGTCCGCGTACGGGAGCTTAAAAACAAAGAAAAAGTCTAAGTCGTAATCTCTGAAAGTGTCCGCGGCCGGTCTGTATGGGATTTAAAACGGGGTTTCAAACAAGGCGGCCGTAAGTAGAGCTGTCCGCTTACGAGAGTGTCCGTTAAGAGAGCTTCGACTGTAACACTGAGGATAAAGCATATTCTTTTGACTAAACATAGATCAGAAACTCACGTAGATGGAAGAGGTGATGATACAATATCCACCATCAGTTCCGGGGATCGAATAAGTTCATCACACCGACCAACGATTTCAGCAAACTTTGGTCTTTTATTTTTGTCTTTATCCCAGCACTCCATCATCAAGCAGTAAACAACATTTGGGCATCCCTTAAATGAACGTAGATAAAAATGATAACAGTTTCAAGTTATTGTCAGGACAAAATTCCTATCAAGCGTCCACACGACGTTTCACATTAATCATTAATTTGGACAAACAAGTACTTTGGACAGTAATTTTGAGTGCATCGAATTTGTTCTGCGATATTTCCAAATTCAGACCTATACACACATTCGTGTGCCATTGCAAGTCAAAATAGTTCCAGTAACGTCCTTTCTACCTGCCCCTCAGCTACTCTTAATAATTAGTACCACTCCAACAGTTTAAGATGGAATCCATCAGGAACTCGACGAGTAATATTAATTTAAGTTGGACAAAAATCTAGTACCAGAATAATTTAAATCCTATTGCGTTATACGTTATTTTTTCCCTTTTTAAAATCTAAAGATGTAAGTAATTATATCCGTGATCACACTGACAACAATTTCCTATCAGAGCCTGAGAAAATGAATTTCAAAGTTCACACATGAGCTATAGGCAAAATCTCACGTGTAGCAATTTTGTAAAAATCGTCTTTGAAGCGATTCAGTGGAATTCAGTGGAACTTCGAAATTTGTTTTCGATATTCAGTGTTGTTAGAAAAGATTTCAATAAGGTGTAAATAAGGTCTAAATAATTTCTTTACATAATTTTGTTTAGTTTTAAGTCCTGGTGGATTCCGGTCAAAGTACGATAGACTACATGCACAATTTGTACCTGAGGAGGTGTTAATCTGTATCCCAACTCGACTTGTTTTATAACCTGTGACGATAAATAAGACGATTTAAAAGAGTGCATAGGACTATTTAATGTTGGCAGCTGTCCGTCGTGGATAGCATCTTGTTCCAGTGGAAGCAAGAGACAAGACATATTATATTATATCATGTTATGTTATGTTATGTTATGTTATGTTATGTTATGTTATGTTATGTTATGTTATGTTATGTTATGTTATGTTATGTTATGTTATGTTATGTTATGTTGTGCTATGTTATACATAGCATAACATAACATAGCATAGCATAGCATAGCATAGCATAGCATAGCATAGCATAGCATAGGATAGCATAGCATAGCATAGCATAGCATAGCATAGCATAGCATAGCATAGCATAGCATAGCATAGCATAGCATAGCATACCGGCATAGCATAGCATAGCATAGCATTTCCATCTTTTCCTTTCGCAAAGTTCATAGGGGGATAACTTTATCACTCACATCGTAATTCGTCCAGTCCCAGTAAGGCCTATCACCGTATGACATGATCTCCCAAACCAGAATACCAAAGCTCCACACGTCACTAGCAGTGCTGAATGTTCGATTTTGAAGTGCTTCTGGGGCGGTCCAACGAACAGCTATTTTACCTCCCTTCGAGTAATGACAGAAAAATGATTTAAAATTAAACAAAAGAAATACACTAAAGTTTAAGGACAAATAAAACAGAAATAAGAACACATTCGTCGATGCTTGATGTTTTCTTTTGAATGAGCATGGGGTTACTGAAGCATTAAAGTGGCGAAAAGTGCGAAGATTCTTTTGGATGTGAAATGTACAATCTTTTTGGTTTCGTGGGCCGTGGGCTGGGAGCCGGGGGCCGGGGGCCGATGGCCGGGGGAGTAGTGTAGTTTAGGCATTTTCGAAGGTTTAAATTTCTTGTACTGTTTTTTTTTTTTTTTTTTTTTCTTGGGGGGGGTGGGGGGGGGGGGGGTGGGACGAATTGTTAACTCGAAGCTTCATTCGCAGTTCTACCTGGTCTTGTTGAATACCTTTACCTTTTCAATGACGTTTCTCGACTACGTAATATTCAATCAAAACGCAAAAATCTACTCAGTTATCAGTATCTCGTTCTGGTAAGACAAAAAAATCTACCTGTGTTTCATACTCGGCTGAATCGTCATCGTCATCATCAGCATGCAGCTCTCTTGAAAGACCAAAGTCAGCCACCTTACACAACATGTTTTCACCAACAAGCACGTTACGAGCTGCGAGATCCTGAATAACAGAGACATTATGAACATTTCAGTGACTTTAATTTATCAATTAGCCTTACAGTAACGTTTGCCATGGAAATAATATATATCACTGTGTTATCTCTTATATCTGTTTTTTGATCTCTCGAGAGCTAGTATCACATGGCGTAAATTGCTTATTATTTGATTGGTGAATGAGCACTTTGACACCTTATGAAATGCGACCAGAGTATTTATAGAATATATTTTACTTATTATGTGTGGCGCAATACATATCTGATTTTTATCTTTTTAGGAACAACTTTTACCAAATATCGACCATAATAGTCAGTGTATTTAACATCAAACAAAAAATTACGTTAGGGCTCGAAAACATATCCTCGAACAATCTTTGTCCTGGCAAACTATACTGATCGTCACCAGGATATAATTAACGTTTTCAGAATTCTGGCATGACAATGCAGATAGAGGCAAAAGTATCCACTTCAAAAACAGAGCGATCGTACCTTTTAACGGCTGAAGATAAATTGCTGAAAAGAGTGCACCTATTTAATACATACCCGATGAATAAAGTTCATATCTGATAGGTAGGCCATTCCGCACGCTACACCCCTAGCCATTCCTATCAATTGAAGGCTCGTCAGCTTACCGTCACGTGCCTACAGAGATGCAAATCGACTTTTAAGAAGTTTATTAATCAGTTACTTGACGTCATCTCAAGAGGGGATGTAAGCTTATATAGTTTTCTTTTGAAACAATTAATGAATGCTGAAAACTACATCTTTCTTGGAAGGAAACGCAGTTTATGGCACAATAAATACTTCGAAGAAGGTATAAAACAAATAAAAAAAGTATCGAAAAGAGATATATAAGAAAGATATCAGAAAGGCACCTTTAAAAAGTGATCCAGTGATCCACTTTCCAGGAATTCGGTGAGGATCATCATTGGCCTGCCTACGTAAACCCATTAGATAACAAGTAATTGATTAATAAAAATTCTGTTTTGACCTAAGTATTTACCTTGAACATTTTTACGAGCATAGCTGCAGAAGTCGATAAAGGGACAAAAGGTGGAGGTTGGGGAGGGGTGAGTAGGCACTTCTTTTTGTTGAATTATTAGAACACAGTTGATAAATACCGTAGCACTTACTTTGTGTAACAACCCCTATGAGTCTGGTAACATTTGGATGGTTAAACTGACACATGATGGACGCCTCTGAGAGGAAGTCCTCTTGGTTTTTCTCGCTTGAACCAGGCTGGAACGAAGAAAACGACCAGCATCATTACACTGTAAATATACTCCAAAGACCAGGCAGTTTTTCATCTGTGCACTTGGCTACCTAATTAAGCCGCATTACATAGTAATGTGGTTGGTGTACGCGTCAGCGGAAACAGGTGGGAAGCTCAAACATTGCAGTTCTTTGAGTGTTTTAATATAAAGAATTAGTAAACACGCGCTTGTTGGGTATGAGATAAAAAAGGTAAAGTCTGTATACGAGCCTAGGGGCCCATCAGGCCCGGGCTTATCCCGGTTTCCGTAGCATGAAGCGACTAGGTATTGCTACTCCCCCCTGGATGGGTTGCTAGTCCATCGCAGGGTTACCCCCAGCAGTAAATTTGCCGGTACCCATTTATACACCTGGGTGGAGAGAGGCACTATGAGAGTAAAGTATCTTGCCTAAGAACACAACGCAGTGCCCAGGCCAGGGCTCGAACCCGGACCGCCCGATCTGGAGTCCAGCGCACTAACCATTAGGCCACCGCGCCTCCCACAATGGTACGGTATGAGATAGTTATGGCCAATTCGGCGCTACGCGCCTCCTTGGCAAGAAGCACGCTCACGGAAGATACTATATAGGATGACAATAAAATTTAAGTTGCTAAAAGGCACTCCAGCCAGAATCTACAGTGCAGCGCGATTCAATTGGACTGGAACAGGAGATAACTGAAAGATAAACTAACCCTTAAGACTTTGACAGCAACAACCTGTTTGCCTTCTCGTGTCTTAATTGTTCCTTTGTAGACATCAGCAAACTCTCCTACAGCCACAAAACAAACAAAATAATCAACTAATAAGTAAACGAAACATAGAGTGTCCACAGCCCAACCTCTGATGCTGTAAATTACCTTGGCCAATAAGGTCTTCCAGTTTGGTGTCTCCTCTCTCCAGTTCCTTCGTAAACTTTGATATAATTTCCATCAGATCGACGAAATTTGAAGGGTCGATATAGCGACGTTGGTCCATGGAATTCGTTGGTTGCAACTCGCTTCCTATCAACAAAAAATTTCAGAAAATGAAATATTCATTTGCAGTAACTGTTACAACGCTTTCAGTTTTTACGGCAAAATCTGGTTAAATGACTATTGTAAGGTCAAAAGAATGGGTTCGGAGTGAGCAAGAATGTACCTTTAGTACAAAAACAGCCAGAAAAATACTAGTTCTTCTAAACAAAAACACTTCAATTTTCCGTTTAGTACATTTATACCTTGAATTTTTCCCTTTATCCAGCAATAATTAGTAGCTAAAACAAGGTGAGGTACACACATCAATACGACAATATTAGCTGTGGTAACGTTTGTCTTACCATGCTGAATGCTCCGCATATAGGCTTTCTCCAAACTCCTCCGACCTCTCCTAGTTAAACCCATTAACGCGTTAGTTTTGGTGTATACAGTAGATAGGTTAATTTTATTTTGGTTAGTAGCTTGATTGGTTGTTTCGTAGGTTGGTGGGTAGGCAAGGGGACACGAAAGGGATAGGAAGGTAGGTAGGTTTTAGAGGGTGGAAGGTAGATACGTAGAAAGAAGTATGGTAGAGAGGCAGGTAGGTAGTCAGGTAGTCAGGTGTAGGCCAGCCGATATGTGGGTAGGCAGGCAGGCAGGCAGGCAGGTTGTTGTTGGCATGTATCATTCGGTAGGTTGATGGGTAGATAAGTAGGTTATATGGAATGTGTGTTGAATAAGTAGATAATAGTGAACAAAAAAGAGACAAGTTTAGTAAATAAGCTCTGAGAAATAACGGGTAGACTCACTTTCTACGTAAAATAAAAACGACAACAGGGATTATTAGAAGAATTAACAGCAGTCCTCCACCTCCACTACCAATAGCAATAGCCTTCAGTGTCTTTGAGTTATCTGTGGTAACACAAAGAAAAATATTACTCGATGTTAATCGTGCGATCAACAGAAAGGCAATCTTAAACGTCCTACTGCATTCAGGTCAATGGCTTTCCTTACTTTGGGCATATGCGTCTACGGTTTCTTCTCAGTATATTCGTCGGCACGACTGGGGATGGAAGCGCCCTTTACTTTGGAATGCGATGCCCACAAGCATTTGTGAGTAATTTTGTTTTATCTGGCTTCACAAAATGTGGAATCGATTACATAAAAGGGTAGGCCAGCTATTAACGTTAATATTAACTTGATAATTTTTAACAAACCAACCGCTTCTAAGTGTAAACTTCTTAACACCAGGAGGTCCTTTACCGATGTTGTTCACAGCAAATACCTGAGGAAAAAAAAAGGCAGTTTAAGTAGAAAGAGTTTCGATGCTATTACACAAGTTACGTAAGGATCTAATAAATTGCGATTTTTCTCAAGTAACGTTACAACTCTTGTATTATGGAATTGTGGTTTTGGTTCATGAGTACCAGGTTGGTTTGTCCTCTTGCAGTTAGTATCTTTTTTTCTACTTAGTTGTTTTTAAGATGTTCTTAATTGCTTGTGTTCGTGTACGGTTTACGACAATATTTGTACTATTCATATCTTCTTTATTAAAACGATGAAGTCATAATTTGTAAATCTGTACATATCTAGGTAGGATACAGCGTGATTTTAAACAGATGTTGAAACTTGAAAAAACGATGAGGCAGAATATTGAGTAACCTACCCGGAATTCATAAGTTTTTCCTGCAATTAGATTCTCAAACTGCAGTTCCGTTTTCTGTGTGGTGAGTGTCTTGCTATCTGAAGAATCATCCTCTCGTATGTATGTCACATGGTAATCTTTAATGATGCCATTCTCTTTTTTCAATATCCACGACACAATAACGGCTGCTTCCGGCTGTTCAACAGATACTTCCGGTTTGCTGGGTGCTATGTTGTGTAAAATAAACCAATTAAAGGCCTTTTAGTTATCGGCTCCCTTTGTTTTAATCCCTTACAAACGCTCCGAGAAATTGTCTTAATTGCATCCAAGAAAAATCACTTTGAGAACATAATCTATTCATTTAATTACAGTAAGTAGTTTAGTGAGGGAAACAACTGATTAGGCCATTTCCGAGTTACCCTGTGCCTCTGTTTCAAAACGAGTCTACGTGCGAAACCATCTTATGAAAATGTGTTCCACCTTCACGTATATTTTCATGCAAATCAAACTCATTTTCATTTGAATGGTTTCGCACGAAGACTCGGTTTGAAACTGAGGCAAAAGGCAACTCGCAAGTTGCCTATTCACTTGTATTGTAGTGAGCTCAACAAAATCACGCGATTCGCAATGGTCGAGAGCAGTACAGTTAATGCCAAATGGCACTCCTTAACATATCATGCATAAGCGCGCGCAAATTCAGCACAACAAGCGGTAAACGGAATAAAAATGGTTAGTTATTTAATAGTTTAGACATGCCTACAATGCACAGAGACGCCAGGAGGACGTGTAAAAGCGCTTTGGATACAAGCAAAATTGGTTTGCGATCGTTACGAATTATTTTTTTCATTTTTTTTTCAGGAAAATTGTTTGGTCAATCACTCCGCTTCTATCGAAGGAAGCGTGCATTGCAACCACCCTGTAAGTTTTAAATACACAGTTGTGTACCAAACAGTTTACATCCAGCTTAGTCAAATTAAGATAAACGTAACACCTTTCCTTAATTTCAGCGCCTGTATACACGTGCTGTACGCAAAAGCAAACATTGACATAACCTAGTACTTTTTCAGTTGCTCTGGCGTCATAGGAGTACTCAGGTAACACTAAAACATATTAATGTTAATGTTAGACTAAAATGATCTCATCTGTGTGAGATCGTTTGCAAAACTTATTTCCAAATTCCATAAACGCCATTACTCACTTGATCCATTAGTCCTTACGATGATTGTCGTAAAATTTCCTTCAATGCCATGCTTTCTTTTAGCCACCTCACTCACTCTGTTTCTGGCGTAAATTTTAAAAGTGTAATTCACAAATGACGAAAGATTCGTTACCATCGCATAGGTCACGTTCAAACCTTCCTTATATGGTATGTAAGTGACATCACTTCCACACGTCTCATCAACACACTCAATGTCGTCTTCACTGTTACATGGCTTGCGACAATCGACGTCATAGAACACGTGAGTGTGATCACCGGTTATAGCAGGAGGCAGCCATGTTAACTGAACGGCACTTTGGTTAACGAATGCTACGTTGATGCTCCTCGGCATTGTTGGCAAAACTAAAAGTAAAAAATTCACCCATTTAATTGAAAAACGCTAATAGGGAAATAAACTAGCCATGGCAAAATGAAATAATAGAGTTTATGGTACAAAATAACTTGAATTTTTATAACATAGACAGTAAATCAGCTCGATTTAAATCTAGCAATAGCGTGAGCGTCCATCCATGCATTCAACAAATAAATTCCATCACAGATGACGCCAGAACATTTAAGAAGACTGAACAAAAAAGTAGCCCACAAGCCGCTAATTCTTGGTTTTCACGCGACGTTATGAAAATTCTAAAATCCAGAATCGTAAGACCCGTGAGTTTTTATCGGAGTTTCACGCCACAAGACATCAAGATGGCCGCCAGAAGTTCGTATGCTTAAGGACGGTGCCTACTAATAGCGAGGTATTTTTGCCCGGCGGATGACTATGCAAGGGGAGTAGATGTTACCGAGGGCTATTAAAATCCAAAAAGAAAATTAGGGGTAGCCACGCAAATTTTCGAGATAATTAGGTTTGAAATCTTGAAAAAAGTGCTGACGTGGCATTTTCAAAAAAAGTAAAAGGAAATAAAATTTCTTTACAAATTACCTTTGAATTTGGTTTTTCAAGAACAAAATCAACACTAAATATAACGATCTTAAAAATAACTAACAAATACTATCTTTGAAACTGCGTGAACCACGTTTTTATTGACAAAACGATTGCACTTGAGCCATTTTTGACTCTAACAGCTCTCTCTTGCAAGGCCAGAAAAACAGCCTAAACAATTTTTGCACTGAACGAAAAATTAATCATGTGTTCTATAGACTTACCACTTCCATTTTATAAAATAAAAAGTATGGGTCACCACGCGTTTTTAGCGGAGCTCCGGCGCGCGAAGCGCGCCAGCGGAGCACCATGGGTAAGGAAATTTGGTAACCTATCGATGCGAGAAATTTTGGTTATGACGTCAGCGTACGCCCACCCGCGCGTACAGACTCTGGGGGAGGGGTAGTGGAGTCCTAAGGCAGCCCGACCGGGGGTGGGGGAGGAGAATAGGCTGTGAGAGATCGGGAGCAGATGGCACATCTTATCCCTACTTACGTACGTAAACAGAGCTTACAACTTTGACATCCATGTTATGATCAATTGACAGCTGTCAAAACAAGGTATCCGTTGACCAGTATCACGTTGCTATATCTGGACATTTCATTTCAACTTAAACGAAGCATATTGTATGAAAAGGCGGCAATCTCGTTTGCACGTTGTTCACTGCTGAATTGAAAGACGGGAAGAAAGCGTGCTGGAGGACATAGATCTTCGTGAATATTCTCGCTTTAGTTTACTTATCTACAGCATGGAAAGTTATGCCAAGTGATTTAGGATAACCTCTTAACGGGAAGATCCGAAATAATTGTTGACCTGAAGATGATATATCGGAGTACGAGTCAAAAACAGCGAGAGTTGAAGCACTGTCTTCGGTTCCTGCGTGCTCAGAGCTGGTCAAGTTGACTGAAGTGACGGATAAAAGACTGTTAAAAGCTACACCGAAAGGAAGAAAGATGTTGATCTTCGCTGATAATTCAAATTGCGTATATGTCCGTGGTGTGAGATTATTACGAACATTGGACGAAACTACCGTTTTCGATGCTTCGTCTCCGATGTTATTTGGCTGGTGAAAGCTTTATTTGCCCTGCAGAATTTACAAGCCTTCTCAAAATATGAGGTAACAAACGTAAATGCACATATTTTGTTATGAGAATCTGTTTATACTTCATTTATGAGCGAATTCGATGTTGTGTCGGTTTTCAGATCTTCCCGTCAACTATATAATATAAGCTGAAATTTCGTTAAAACGGCTGCTTTCAAACCTCTTAGCTTTAATCACTTTTGTGAACTTTTGCCTATTAAATGTTTCGTTTCAAATAGTGTTTTTTTAGTTAGTGGAGTTAACTGTGAGGTTCATCGTTGGATTTTGAAAAGAATATTCAATTATTGAGCTACACGGATCAAAAACATGATTTCGCACGCTGCATTTGCAGAAAAATCCCGCAAACAAATCAAAGCAAAAAACGAGTAAACCTTCGGCAACGATACTTCACACCAACGAATTAAACGATTTATTATCCAACTGCTCTATTTCACTCGCTTGCACTGATTTTTGTCATTTTGGTGAGTGTGTTGAAATCTCGTACGCGTGATAAATTTTTAGATTCGTAAATGAGTATTTACGCCGGTTTTTATATTGCGAGTTGCCTGTGCTTGGGTGAGTGAGTTCAGACTTTTCCTAACGCATATTTGCCTGTTAGAAACGAAGGAAATTCATTCACTTCTCTGCATAAAATTCTCTAGGGTATTTAGCAATGTGTACGAAAAAACATGCAGCGTACACTGGCGTAGTAATCATGCAACCAAACCAAGATGGTTCAAAACTACATTGTAAGCGTATTAGACAGCGAGCACCACTTCCTAAATCACAAACTGTCACAATTCTTACACAAAAAACTGCTTAAGGTGGCTCGAAGGGGTTTAGATATTCCTGTCTTTGGTATTCTATTGCAGCTACACTAATAACCTTGAGGTTAAACTTTTAGTACAACTTTGTAAAGGTTTTACCACTGAACAAATTGCAGTTGCTATGACGTCAAAATTTGTTGCCATGGCAACGTCATATGAGGTCAAAGATACCCTATTTTTTACAGTTTGAGGCTAATAACTTAAAAACTAGACGGTGAAAGTTTTTGTTTTTCATATATGTTTGTCTACTGGGCAAAACAAACAATCTAACAGTGTTTAAAAAAATTCTGTAGGTAGGGTTCAGAGCCACCTTAAATTAGTGAAAAAATGACGTAGCTTCAAATCCTACCTACAGAATTTTTCAAAAATTTGCAAAAAATTTTCTTTCGTCATTTGGATAAAAATATATCAAAAACAAGAACTTTCACCGAGTAGTTTTTGCGTTATTAGCCTCAAAAGGTCCAAAATAGGGTATCTTTGACCTCATATGACGTTGCCATGGCAACGATTTTTGACGTCACAATGACGTCAATTTGTTCATTGGTAAAACTTGTACAACTTTGTACTAAAAGTTTTTCCTAAAAATTATTGGTATAGCTGTGATAGAACATCTAAAATGGGCATGTCTAATTCTGACTAAACTGTTATGAGCCACCTTAACTGGATTTCGTTGCAACCGAAATTTTCTTGCATTTTAGTCGCGCGCTTGGTCGCGAAGTTGAATTCGTCATTTTGAGCGAGCAAATTCCCTTAGCGCGCGCGTCTAGTGCGATCGATGCCTTGCGTGATGCGCAGAACATATGCGCAGTAACAAAAGTAGGCACCGTCCTTAAAAACAATGCCTCAGTCATCCCTGGCCTCATCCTGTGGTTTTTTAACAATCTGAACTAGTTAACGTTTTTTGATAAGTTTTTATGCGAATGTTTGCTTGCTCATGAGGGTGAATTGACCGCTTTTTACAGTAGAAGTGAATTCTAGTTGTTTTCATTGATTTCCGACGGCCATGTTGTTGCCCTTCTGCATTGTGGCCAAAAATGTGGGAACCACAATGCATTTCGCAACGTGTTCTTCGTGTTCTTTTCTGATCTGCTTTCGCTTGTCGACGTAGAAAGGTGAGTGTTTTCTCGCTTTGTCTTCTGTCTCTGTTTTACTTCTTTATGTATTGCGAACTTCGTCTGTTTAAAGTTCACAACACGTATGTTTGGTTTTACCAGACAAGTTGAGTTTAAGATATTTGCTCTGTTTGGTGTACATTTCCACACTTGTTTACACTTCATTTCATGTGCGATTTTCCACACCTCGTTTGATACGCTGCGATCTATCAGTTCATTTAAGGGACGTGTCTGAATGACTCAAGACACTAAACAGAAGCCCACTAAAGTAATATCTCTTTTTGACTCAACAGGAACTTAACATCCAGGAATTGTTGTATTTCGTTGCATTTCCAACAGTTAAGAGGGCGTCTCCCTAATTTTCGACCGGTCGGTTCCGGATCGAAAAATCAAATCGCCTGATTTTTTGTGAGTAGAAAGGCCTTCATGCCAAAGTAACAAAACCACAATCTTTTTGGTTCTTGGCTCAAGGCTTTTTCCGCTAGAGCTAAAAATAATTTTGACCGAATTTTGCTCGCGCGCGACCGAAAATCAAGACGATTGTTTACCTTTTTTAAGCGATCGGTGCAAAGCAAGGACAAACTGTACCGTCATAATTTTTACATAGCAAGAAAGATCTACTTCTATTTTATGAGCTGTAGGAGTTTCAAGCAATTTGAAGTTAATCTAATGGCATTCTATGATATTACTCACCCCTACGTTAGGAGGCTCGAGGGACAACCCGAAAATTGGTCATTTTGTGGACCTCTTTTCTCAGCTGGCGGATAAAATCAAAACATGGCAGTTACATCAATGTAAAGCCTTAACCTTCCCCTACACGAATATGTAAAAAAATATTGTCTATGACGCCTTTCCTGTAAATGCCGAGGGGATAATTTTTTCTAATTTTGAGAAATTATCAAAAACAACACCAAATCGCTAATTGTTTAAAATTTGAATACCTTGGACCAATACCGGTCTTAAATCAAGAAAACTAAAGAAAAGTAAACTAAAACATTAGGGAATAGAAATAAAAAGCCATATTCAATAGTGTTTTCAATTGTTAGTTCGCCGTTTCATTTTATTGGGAGAAGAGTGATCATGGGCTCATTAAATATTCACCGAACAGTGAAATTCGATCCAAACCAGAACTGTCAAATTTCATATCGCACTGGCCATCTTAATTTCATTGAATCTCGTTTCAAATCACATTTGTACACAAAACAAATATCCTGAAAATGCTATTTTGTTGTTGTGTTTAAGTTTAAGCCAAATCTGAGCTTTGAATACACACTTAGAATACAAACGGAGTTCACTCATGATTTACTCGACCACTGTCAACACTGAATCGAAATTCATTTTCTCTAATTGTTGGACTATAAATTGACTTGGTTTACCTGAGTTCCAAAAGGCTTTTCCCCTTTTTCTTTTGACTTTGATGCATTTAAATGACCGGTGCAATTTGGAGCTTTGATTCAATGAACGAACTACCAGTCCGGTTCTGGCCCTATCTGTCACGCAACACTCAGCGGTGAAATTGCCCAGGGTTAGGAAGTACTCATAATTTTCTTGCACATGAGGTCCAATTCCCTTAAAATACTTAAAGCGGGGGTACACCAGGTGCTTTTACGTTGGGGTCAACTTCTTCTATCTTCTATTTCTTCTTTGGACCTCTTAAAATGTCACTTAAATTCACGTTTACCCTTTCGGTGGCTGTGTTCGAGATATTTTTGAAAGGTCCTTTGAAATACCTAAATTTTATCCTTTTGTCTACTTCAACTCATAAAAAACCTTACCTTTTCATAAAGCTGCAGCCTGAAAAAGGTATCCCTTCTGGGAGAGAACTTCTCATTTTTGTCCGAACGTTTTCGATGATTTAAGCCTAAAATGTTCTTAAACAGGAGCAGACCCAGGATTTTTCTAAGGAGGGGTGTTTGCAGAATGCCAGTTGTATTAGAAAGCCTCCCCGCACCGCCTGCACCCTCCCCTAGATCCGCCCCTGTGAAAATAGTTTTATTTAAACTGATATGTACATGTTCACGTCACGTTCATGGGTGAATACAATGTTTGTTCTAGGTCTTATTTGATTAAAGATTCACGACTTGATTCTTCATTTAGTATATACACACATATTTGTCACTTACAACGAATAGGAAAGTATAAAATTTGTTCGTAGCCAAATTTCAGATTTGGGTACGTTCTAAGGATGTTTTTAATTTTTGTCCTTTTTCAGCCTCGACGTTCTTATAAAAACGATTCTTATAAAATAGAGCGTACTTTACTATAGTGACTATAGGGAGATCCCCTCCTTCAGTAAATATATCTTATAAGTCTGGGCCTAGTTTTTCAAACAGTGGATAATCCTATCCACTGGATAAGTACTGATGAAACAAATTAAATAAACAAGTAAGTATCCTTGGTCACTCCTGCAAATAGGAATTGAATCGCGTATCTATATCTCACCGACAGCATTTGTATTTATATAGATATTGGGTTATTTTTGAAAGTTCCTATTTGGTGGGACTTGTTTTAAAACAAAGCGATATTTAACAGCTGTTGCTTTATCCCGGGTGATCCTGCCTGATTTAAAGTTGCAGCTAATTGGTAGCATTGGCGGCTCCCATGGAGGGGATAGTGAGGGAGGCGATTAGCCTGCGCAGCTGGTGGAATTAGTGGGCACAAGTGAATTTTTCTCGTGCGGGTGAAGCCCGCGTCGCTGAGCGGCCGAGCCGCGAGTGATCTCAACTTGACTCCTCACCAAGCCCCTCGCTGCTTGGCGGCCAAGACCAAAGCATGCGGCCGCTAAAAAAAGCACTCGCTCGCGAAATCCCGCCAGCTACGCAGGCTAGGAGGCGATTTAATCTTTCAGTAAGGTAACTTTTAAGTTTTTGGCCACCAGCTTGTACGCAAATAAGTAGATGAAATAACCGGTTTTTTGATGATTGAAGGACCAAGGCAGTGCTATTTTATGGCAGCATTAGCGGTTATTTTTTCAATACCACCACCTTAATTGTACCCAAGTTTGGATCCCGCACTGAGTAGGTCAAAATAAATTCTTATTGAATAATCCAGACGAAAACTGGAGGATGTTGGAGGGGACCACATAGTTTTCTGAAGAACGAAGTGGGGATCAGCCGTAATTGACAGGGATTAAGAGGGTGAGGGGGGGGGGGGGGGGGGGGGGGACCAGAAAAAAGTCTGAGAATTTCATGTGGCGGTGGGATCCCGTAAATAACTTCAACCGTTCCAATTGATCCCCTCCTTTTATGCTATTATTATGTTTTGGCTTCTGCGTGCTCTTATCCAGGCACGATTTCATCACATAAATAATCGTTGTGCAATGGCTTGAAATTGTTTAAGTTCTGTATTTCAAATGTTAAAGTTCCATGTGTCAAATTCTTTAAAGAGGCATTTTAATAAGAGCCAATGGAAACGTTTGTTCAACGCGGCGGAACGGTGCGATATTATTGAAAACAACAACAACAACAACAATCACGATTGTTGATCTTTCTCCATGCGAAATAGAAACTTCCTCTTCAGGTTCAATTCATTAGAGATGTTGTCAACTTATTTGAGGCTCTCTGCAGTTCTTCGTAGAGCACCATTACTCGCTCTTGAGCTTTCTGAAAATATTTCAACTCATCACTTGCGAACCGTTTTTTGGTATGGTGTTCTCTACAACATGATATAGAACCTTTCGATTGCTGTCGGTGAATGATAACAAATCGGCTGCGCAATTCAAGGCGTCCTTGACAATTTACTGCCATCCGCACTTGCAATGAACTTGATATTTTGTGGTGGCTTGGAAAGGAGGGGGCGGGGATCATGAAAGCTTCCACCACGAATGAGGGGGGATCATTCAAATGCTATATACTCTATGGGGAGATCAGGTGAATGCTACGGTGTAGCAACAAAAATCCCCCGCACCCCCTCCCCCCTCCCCGCTCCAGACGATAAATAATGACCGGTCCCTTAAACACAGTTAAAATAATAGTTATGTCAGTCATAGTGTGCACATTACACATAACATCATCCAACGGATAGAGCAAAGGTACGAAAAAGCTTCATTGCCCAGCATTACATTTCTTGCTTTGGCACTGCTAACGATTATTTACTTTTTGGATAACCTTATTATAAAATCAACTGTATAAGCAACATTTTCATCTCCTGCAAATATGGCTGGCTATTCTGAATTAAACCCAAAAAGGTGTTGAATATCTATCTCACAAAACTTGCAACATACTACACTACAAACACACTCCACCACCACTCATCTCTTCAGACTTCTCAAACTTTCTATACCCTCTTTATATTTGTCCCTTATAATATGCAATCCTTGTTCCAAAATGCACACTACATCCAAATCTCCGCAGTACTTTCATAGCTCTATCTACACCAAATAATTACAAATCAAACAAGCAAAAATTAGAGTTTTTCTGTCCTGTGCACTTCTACAATATTTTCTAGACAGCTTTGTTCTAGGGATTCGAGGCAACATTTTAAACGATGATGAAAACTGATATTCTCAATGAGTTTCAATTGCAAGAGTGGTCTTGTTTCACCCCTTAGCGTTGCGTGACAGATTGGGCCAGAACCGGACTGGCAGCTCGTTGATTGAATCAAAGCTCCTAATTGCACCGGTCATATAAATGCACCAACAGAAAAAGTCAAAAGAAAAAGGGGAAAAGCCTTTTGGAACTCAGGTAAACCAAGTCAATTTATAGTCCAACAATCAGAGAAAATGAATTTCGATTCAGTGTTGACAGTGGTCGAGTAAATCATGAGTGAACTCCGTTTGTATTCTAAGTGTGTATTCAAAGCTCAGATTTGGCTTAAATTTAAACACAGCAACAAAATAGCATTTCCAGGATATTTGTTTTGTGTACAAATGTGATTTGAAACGAGATTCAATGAAATTAAGATGGCCAGTGCGATATGAAATTTGACAGTTCTGGTTTGGATCGAATTTCACTGTTCGGTGAATATTTAATGAGCCCATGATCACTCTTCTCCCAATAAAATGAAACGGCGAACTAACAATTGAAAACACTATTGAATATGGCTTTTTTATTTCTATTCCCTAATGTTTTAGTTTACTTTCTTTAGTTTTCTTGATGTAAGACCGGTATTGGTCCAAGGTATTCAAATTTTAAACAATTAGCGATTTGGTGTTGTTTTTGATAATTTCTCAAAATTAGAAAAAATTATCCCCTCGGCATTTACAGGAAAGGCGTCATAGACAATATTTTTTTACATATTCGTGTAGGGGAAGGTTAAGGCTTTACATTGATGTAACTGCCATGTTTTGATTTTATCCGCCAGCTGAGAAAAGAGGTCCACAAAATGACCAATTTTCGGGTTGTCCCTCGAGCCTCCTAACGTAGGGGTGAGTAATATCATAGAATGCCATTAGATTAACTTCAAATTGCTTGAAACTCCTACAGCTCATAAAATAGAAGTAGATCTTTCTTGCTATGTAAAAATTATGGCGGTACAGTTTGTCCTTGCTTTGCACCGATCGCTTAAAAAAGGTAAACAATCGTCTTGATTTTCGGTCGCGCGCGAGCAAAATTCGGTCAAAATTATTTTTAGCTCTAGCGGAAAAAACCTTAAGCCAAGAACCAAAAAGATTGTGGTTTTGTTACTTTGGCATGAAGGCCTTTCACCTCACAAAAAATCAGGGGGGAGGGGGAAGGTTAAGGCTTTACATTGATGCAACTGCCATGTTTTGATTTTATCCGCCAGCTGAGAAAAGAGGTCCACAAAATGACCAATTTTCGGGTTGTCCCTCGAGCCTCCTAACGTAGGGGTGAGTAATATCATAGAATGCCATTAGATTAACTTCAAATTGCTTGAAACTCCTACAGCTCATAAAATAGAAGTATATCTTTCTTGCTATGTAAAAATTATGGCGGTACAGTTTGTCCTTGCTTTGCATCGATCGCTTAAAAAAGGTAAACAATCGTCTTGATTTTCGGTCGCGCGCGAGCAAAATTCGGTCAAAATTATTTTTAGCTCTAGCGGAAAAAACCTTAAGCCAAGAACCAAAAAGATTGTGGTTTTGTTACTTTGGCATGAAGGCCTTTCACCTCACAAAAAATCAGGCGATTTGATTTTTCGATCCGGAACCGACCGGTCGATAATTAGAGAGACTCCCTCTTAAACAAAGTCATGAAAACAAGCGATTTAAAATATAAAGGGAAATGAAAAAGTCAAAGAAATAACTAACATTTAACCTTTAATATTCTGTTTTGGGAGTTATCCGGATTAACCGCCATTATAATTCATGGATTTCTCATAGCGTCGTCAAACCACTCGACAAAAATTTACAGCTTTCAATAGCTTTTGTTCGGCAGCCGCCCAGTTAAATGGCTCTTTAGGTGAACGATATTTGGTGTCTTGCCTCTCACTGAAACCTAATACTTTAGCCGAGCATTCTCATTTTCGTTGTGACTCTGAGTTTTGAAAAACTTAGCCGGTATGTCTTGGGATATGAACTCTGATCAAGCACACAAGACCCAGAAAGCATTGAGAGCGACAATAGCGCCGTTGACGAGCAAAAAAGTTGGAACGGTTCCGATAAAAATTGACCGTTTACACGCGCAAGTTTTGTTATGGAACGGATAAAAAAGAGCACGGTCCTCAGAGAATCGAGATACGGGTAAAGAGTGTTTGCACGTTGTTTTTTGAGACCGGAACCGATATAGCCAGTGAAAACGAAAACTGCTAGGACAAGTCCGCATGCGCTTGGACAGGAAAAATGAAGCGGAACGGTTCCGAAAAGAGAGCGAGCGTTTACACGTTGGAAAAAAAAAGACAAAAGTGGGTACCGAACTGATTTTTATCCGTTGCGTTTCGAAAGAGGACCATAGGCGCCTATGGACCCTTTTTTTACGAAACGGGTAAAAATGGAACCGGCACCGTTCCATTTTTTTTCACTCGTGTAAACGGCCCTAATGAAAACGCAGCAGAATAATCGCGTTTTGCAAACTTATTGCGGGCTCAGATACAACAAATTCTCGCAGACAGACTGATTCATGCAAAATTTTCCCGATCCTTGTCGGTATGTTATACAAGGTTTTAGCTGTGCGTCTATCGAGAGTGATCCACTGGGGAGCTTGAAGAGCACTCGAAAACACTTCACATCACATCACATCGCATGATCTCCCCAATTCGCCAGTCATCAACTATCCTAAATGCATTGTAAAAGTCGCAAGGAATCCCTTTTAGTGAAAGTAATAACTCAAAGAACTCATTATGTATGAGAGTTAAAATAGTTCTACCAAAAAAACAAATCTTGAAATATTTCTGACAGTATAATTTAGTGAAACGGTGCAAAAGTGAACCGTGCCTTTTTCAAACTGAAAAAGCCGAAGGGTCTCGCACGAAACGTCTTTTAACAAGTTAAAGATCAAATGAACCAAAATTTCGACATTCTTTCTTTAGCGATTTTAAAGCAACCAAACGCTAGAAGAATTCATTATTAAGTAAACTTAAGACGAAATTTTGCTTTCTGAGCCTTAAAGCGCGAACTATAGCAAAAACCACGAAGATTTCCGAAGACTTCACGAAAACGTTTCCAAAATGACCGCGCACTGAAATGGAAGGAATGGATCGAGCTTTGAATTTTGTGACGTAATAGTTTTATTTTACGGCTTTCCGATCGAAGAGACGATCGTCGTTTAAAGCGCGAATAATGTAAAGTTTGAGAGTTTGAGTCAGTCTGAGTAATTCAAATAATTCCGAAAGGATCTAAGCTTTTTTTTTAAACATAGTTGTTATATTTTTTACGACATTGGAATCCAGTTTCAAAGATTAATAATTATCAAAGCACTGAGTAAAATTGTAAGCATTGTACGATATAGGAGGTTTTCAAACACTGGATGGCGTATAAAAATCATCAGTCTGCTCTGCTTGGTATAGAACAATTAATTTTGTTATATACCCCAATTTAAATGCAGTTTTTTTGGATTTGCACGTAATTCTTATCAGGACGTGTGTGGCTTTCAACCCGGATAGGTATGCAGCGCGAAGTTATCCTAGGATGTGGCAAAAAGTTAAGATTGAATTCACTGTTTCTTTTCCGTACTCGAGAGTCACATAAAACACAAATAATAAATTTGTACACAAAAATTTAACTTGAATGTAAGGATATTTCTCAATGCAAATTCGAAACCGCAAAGCATCACGCAGGGTAAAACGTTCAATGAATAAATTCGTGTCGTTTTCAGCTGAAGGAAAATTCAGTGTTGAAATAAATACAGAGCGTTTACACACTGTCCCTGCGGACACTGTGAGTTATGTTTGTATTAGCTGTTTTTGGTCCATATTTATTTAGCCGTTACATGTTATTTAGTGCTCGAAATTAATGGTTGTAAACCCAAAATAAATACAACCTTTGAAGCATAATTTTATACGCGTCAAAAAGCACGTGCACGTGCATGGAAGCAAATTATTTGGCGAGGATATTGAACTAACGAATTCAAATTCTAATACTTGATCATGACCAGCCAAACCAACACAGTGAAAGTGCTAATAATCATAACAAATACTCTATCTAGCTCTAGGTAGAATAAGAAAGGTTCAAAATGCACACCTCTAACTTCCTTCGTTTAGAAATAGCCGAACGGACAGGGCGGTCTTTGTGCTTCGGAAGGCATTCTTCCCCGTGGTTTCTTTTCCGAACAAAAAAAATAGTCGGCATAGCATCCTCTTTGAGGTGGAGTCTTAGCGGCTTGAAATCAGAACCCAGAAACCTACGTATCGCCAGATTTTCTCTGAAGCAGTCTTCGGTAAAATGAACCGCACAAATGGGAGAGTTCTTGTCTGGCTTAAATTCTTTTCTTTTCATTTTCAAAAAGCCATTGTTTCCTGAGCTTTGAATTTGCAGGAAACTTAAACGTACTTACTGTCGACTTATATTTAAGCAGTTTAGTGCTGTACAAAACACCATGATGTTCCATTCTTGTGAGCTTCATCACTGAAAGACTTTGAATTTCCCCTCATTTTCTCTTGATTTCCCGCAATTTCACAGCACACCAATACTGACGTCACAGTTTTGAGTTCCGAAAATTTCCCGACAATTTTCCCGAGCGCTCTACGATTATGAAGGCCAAAAATAAGCATTTTTCAACTTGAAATTTCTCTGTTTTGCAAAGTCCAATTACTTTGAGACTTCGGAATATGTTTATTTGGTTCTTAATCAACAAATTAGCTTAAAAAAAAGAAAATTCGAAATTTCGGTTCATTTGAACTTTAAGGTGGGCTTCTACCTAAAGGCCGTTTTTCCGCCGCGTAACTTGGGTTTAATGCGAATATCTGTTCACTCATCCCATGAATCTATGTTTTGCGGTGATTTGTACATTTTTGGGTGACTTTTGGGGATATTTGGGAAGAGATAGTTTTTCTCAATGGATTAGTGAAATTTAGAGAAATAAGAAATGGTGAAGATTTAATGTGATTTTATTGCGGCTTTCAATAACATGCGAACTCTGAAGTTAAATGTCCAACTAACGATTGGGTTTTTCGCTGCCGTCACTGAAAATTATGGCGACAGCCAACGAACCTTAGAACACAGAAACAAACAAAATGGATCGAAATCTACCAATCACGACCGACAGACGTGGCCTTTTGGCCCGGCTGAAGTGTCAGGTTCTGTTTCTTGAGAGGTCCGCTATTGACGGCAGAGTTCGCATGTTATTGAAAACCGCAATAAAATTAGAATTGGACACCCAGCTCTGACAGGCTCGTTAATGCTAATAGCATTATATAAGAGTAGTTCAACTCTTTTCCTCCTATGTGGGACGCATTTTCTTAGACCGCACGAGGCTTTTGGTGCTAAGCTTGTTTTCGTAGTATAATGTCATGAAATTACTGTTTTCGTTTATAATTCTGGCAGACGTATTGAACCCGTTGATTTTTCGATATGTTTTAGCTGGATGCCGGTTACATCTTGGATTTCTTGAAAAGCTCGTTCTTAAATAGGGCTTAATCACGATAGCCGTGTTTGTTTTCACGTTTTTTAAAATGTTAGACTGTTAATATTTTAAAAATTGTTAAATTGTTAATATTAGTCACGTGATTTGTGAGGGGGCAAACAAGCTTAAATCGAGAAATTTCAGCTGGTTTATTATTATGGACGATAATTGTTTTCATAGACATGCTTTGGTTTCAGTATTATGGCGAAAATATTCCAAGTTTTACGCAATTTCAGCGCTTTTATATAAAGAAAACGGCTTGTATTGTTTACGACTCAAGTTCTCGATTAACTATTTCAAACTAACATTAATCAAAAGGCCCTATTGGGCCACGACTGTTTTTTTAAGCGATGACGTCATCGTTTAATGTGTTCGTGCGAGTTCTTGTCGCTTTTATTTAACAAGTGACGAATTAAATCGTCGAAGTCGAACGTGCATCACTTGTAAAGATCTATACGGATTTACGTTGTTTTTCATTTTGTTTTACATCGGTTGTAAAAGAAGCAAGCGCCAAGCAGACAAATTCAAGTTTGCGTGTTTTCGTGCTATCGTGTGTACACTCTTTTCCCTGTACAGCGTGTACGATTGACGTTCAATTTCCGGAATGTGTTTTGATAGTGCCATGAGCATGATCTTGCATTCTTTGATTGCTGTGAAGATTAACGTCCCATAAACTTTATTTTGAAATCCGCTCCGTTGACCTTTGTCGCGTGACACTGATAATCTTCTGTCAGCTAGCGATTACACAAACTTCGCTTTCAAGTCTGATTTTGTGGTCAACTCAACGGCACGTGGAACGACTTTTGGGTGAAATTCGATTGCGTGTATATCTCGATAACTTTGGGGGCAAGTTGTTTTCTTCTATGTATTTTTCTATTCGTGTTTGAAAACATATGATCACTTTTAACGATCCGCGCATCGTCTTTTATTTTAATATGCTTTTAAAATATGACTTTGCCTGTCTTCTGCGACCGCTATTTTGGTTGCTTATACTGTGAGTTCTGTTGTTCCTCTTTTACTTGCGGTAGGGTCCTCTGGCTTTTGGGATAGGTAGTCTTCTGCTAGGAATAAATCTCGCTCCAGATTTTATTTCGTCGTTGAAACTCGAGTGTTCTCCGCTGCGACCTGTGCTGATGATTTTGCTTGCATGCGATGAACATTTATCTGTTGTGGGTTATAAAACTCAGCAAGGGTACTTCTTAACTCCGAGACCTATAAAACGTGTTTGAAATGCGTTGATTTAGGTTGTCGCTGTGAAGCACACGATGTAATTGTTCCTTCTTGTCGCTTCTATTTAACAAGTGACGAATTAAATCGTCGAAGCCGAACGTGCATCACTTGTAAAGATCTATACGGATTTACGTTGTTTTTCATTTTGTTTTGCATTGGGAGTAAAAGAAGCAAGCTCCAAGCAGACAAATTCAAAGTCAGAGTGGCGTTACACGTAGGTCTGCCAACCATCTGTCAACGGCCTTTTGTTTACATCTGACCGAGTGAAAGAGTGAAGGAAGGATGGCTTCAAATCGCCCCTCAATCCGTAACTCCCGTTTTGCATACGCAAAAACAGTCGTAAAAATGAAATCATTATTCTATTGGTTGGTTCTCAAATGTCTTTTTTGGCACAGATACCTCATTATTTAGACGAGCCAATTTCCGAGAAGTGTTTGCCCCCTGGCAGACAACTGGCTAATTTGCATTATAATAGGAAAATCATCATGGCGGCTATCGTGAATATGGTCTATTGTGAACGTTCACTTGCTTTACGTTTCACTAAATCAGTGCCAGAAATATTTCAAGAACGTTTTTAGTACTTTGTATCATTAAATTGTACCATTCCTTACCTGTACAATTAAGGCCCTTTTGATCATTATATGATCTGTCAGGACAAGCTAGAACAAGAAACCAAATCAACTGAGATAAGTATAGCAGAGAAACAACAATTTCTATTGCACTGTGCTTTGGATGTCATTTAGAAACCATGCATATAGCGTATAGGTGGCAAAGTTCTATAGTGTTTTTTCAAATGGGCTTGAAAATTGAGCAGATTTGTAGAGAAAGTACGCTTTAAGGGCTGGATTTCATAAAATTGCCTAGGTCATCCCGATGGCCCCGATCGTCTCGAAACATTTTATGGCCATCTGGAAAATGGGACCGGGTCTCGTTTTTCATGAATTAACTGGATCGTTGTTTTTTTTTTTTTTAATAGAGACTGATTGTTTCAGGTCTGCATTTATTTTCGTGGGTGTCTCAGAAAGAAATGGCGACCGCAAAACGGTGAATGAATTTTGGTATTTCCTGGTATATATTTAGATCAAGTGATTGCCTGAAATTGGATTTAAGACCGCTTACGAGCGTTCGATCGCTTGGAACCATTTTTAAACGAGTGGGACGATTAAACAGGTTGTACGGAAAAAGTAATCAGCGTCAAATTCGTTTAAGCTGGATACAGCCGATCCAGTTGTAATCAATGGCGCCGCATCCTACCGGAAATTTCACACGTCATACTTTTCATGTTACAAAAGAAAGAAAGAAGGAAAGAAGGAAAAAAGGAAAGAAAGAAAGAAAGAAAGCAAGCAAGCAAGCAAGCAAGCAAGCAAGCAAGCAAGCAAGCAAGCAAGCAAGCAAGCAAGCAAGAAAGAAAGAAAGAAAGAAAGAAAGAAAGAAAGAAAGAAAGAAAGAAAGAAAGAAAGAAAGAAAGAAAGAAAGAAAGAAAGAAAGAAAGAAAGAAAGAAAGAAAAAAAAAGAAAGAAAGAAAGAAAGAAAGAATGTAAGAAAGAAAGAAAGAAAGAAAGAAAGAAAGAAGGAAAGAAGGAAAGAAAGAAAGAAAGAAAGAAAGAATGTAAGAAAGAAAGAAAGAAAGAAAAAAAGAAAGAAAGAAAGAAAGAAAGAAAGAAAGAAAGAAAGAAAGAATGTAAGAAAGATCGTTTCCCAAAATTTCTGTTCCCAATCGCGTTTTGATCTGTAAGTATCATCAGATACTTACAGTAAAAATGAAAGGTAAATGATTATATATTCATATTCCCGTTAAATCCAGGGAATCCATGTTGTTCGTTTCTTTGGTATAACTTTGATACTTGCAGTGCCAGTTGACGGATTTAGTGTAATAGATTATCAACATCAAAACTTCTACAAAATGGACGGGTTAAACGGATTGCATGGATTTAACGGGGATATGAATATATTATTATTTACTTCTCTATATTTCTGTAAGTATAAATAATAATAATGATATAATAATAATAATAATAATAATAATAATAATAAAATTAATAATAATAATAAGAATAATAATAAGAATAATAATTAATAAGAATAATAAGATACTTACAGTAAAAATGAAATGTAAATGATTATATATTCATATTTCCGTTAAATCCATGAAATCCATGTTTCCCGTCCTTTTGGTATAACTTTTTTAATGGCTGATACTTCCAGTGTCAGAAGACTGATTTAGATTAATAGATTATCAACATCATATATATATTGTTAATGGAAATCGAGTTTGGCCATTAAGAACTCCTTGGACAGGGGTATCAGTTATTTATTTGAGTTTTGCAACGTACATTAAATGGTTCTGCAGTTCAGTCTGTGTTTCATTGTTCATAGTTTATAAACTAACACGGTTTGTCATCAGAAAGAAACTTGAGTTCGGCTCTCTTTTTCAGAGAATCGCCCACCCTTCCGTCCTGAAACTTGAAATCGGGATCTCTTAGAATAGCGGTCCACTGTCCAATTCCGTGTCTTTTTAAACCTTCCTTTAGAAAATTGTCCTCGTCTGCCGTGAATTTCAACACCCGGCGTTGATTTCGTTGAATTCGCAACTGCTTTGTCTCAGAAGAATCCGTTTTAGGAGACGCACTCTTTGGTTCTTCTGTTTCGACTGGTGCTGAAACAGTTGGAGTTGCATCGCTAAACCTCGTGTGCACTTCCTTGTCCACCTCTGAGCCTTTCTCTCCTTGTAGCTTTTGCAGACACTCGTGAGCCTTGACAGCAACTTCGCGCGATCTCTGCTTTTGATAGTGAACTCTTGCAACGGCAGAACTGTGTTTTTGGTCTTCCGACAAAATTCGTTGCTCCTTGCTTGTGAGCAGATTGATGCTTTGTGTTTCGACAATCTGACGATAGCGCGTCGGATGAATGTACTTTCCGATTGCATCAAACACCAGTTTACTCATGACGTCGCCCAATTTGCTGTGCTGGCCTCCATTTCTAGTGACCAGAACGAAGTCGCACTGGGGTTTCAGCAGTGGCCTTACGAAATTGATGTAACTTTCAAGCACCTGCATGCTTGCATCGGTCAGAATCAATGAGTCAAATCCGTACTTGCTGGCGGTTTTGAACTTTTTCTGGTCGATAAATCCCCCGTTCTCCTTAGCTGTTTTAACCATGTCAACCGTCAAATACTGATAAGTCATAGGGCGAGATCCCTTCACTTTGATGAACAAATACACAGCGACAAATTTCGTGGCAAATGTTAAGTCCAAAGGATTAACTTGGCCTGGAATAGTTTTGCACGTCTTCACGGTGTTCTCGTAACGAGGCAAATGAAATGTCACCACTTCTAACAGTTCCTCCATGGTTGCCCAGTGCCCCCCTAGCATCCAAAGTTTCGATGTCTAGGTCTTGCGTCCACTGAAGTCTCATCATCTTTGCCACTGTCTTTCGCGCTCTTTTAAGGTACAATTCGGTCGAGGACAAGTTTCGAAGAACCGTGTCTGACGCGCCGTGTACTTTTCTGAAGTCGATCAGTTCGGAAATGGCGTCAATGTAGCCCAATCGTCCACCGTGTCCGAGCTTGCATTTATCTTGCAAGTAGTCGATAAACTTGAACAACAAACTATGTGAACACAAGCTAAAGTCCACAACTTCAAAACTCAATTCCTCCTCGTCTTCACAGCAAAATTTGAGAAATTTGAAACACCTCTTGACTATCTGCTGGGCTGAATGATCTTTCTTACAACCCCCACCACTTCCAGTCAACCACTTCGTAAACGATTCGCCAATTCTGCTGGAAACTAAAAACGAAGGCAAAACTCGGGCAGTTTGCATTGTGATTTCACTCGATTTAACATCACTGGGGCCTTGTTTTGAGCATGCAGCGAGTCCTCCCAGGTCAGGTTTCTCGTCAAAATAAAAGAACCAACTGTGCTTGATATTGACGTGTTTTCTGCACCCTCTCTGACTTTGAAACCCATCATGGTCACACGCTTGTATTGGGCAATGAAACAATCGGTCAGTTTCATCTTTTTCCAGGTGAAGTCGCTTCGGTTTGGGCGATGCCCCGTCGATATTTGACCAATTAATTTTGCACTTCTTGCTCATTTTGCCCTTTAAATGAAATTGCAAACACAGTCTCCTAGATTTACATTTTAGCCAAAAACAAGGAACCAATGACAACGAAAGGAACTTCATTCATATTTAATTTTCCAAGACTCGCCCATGCTTGCCTGCCCTCATTACTGTTGTGCAAAATTCATGACAGTGAGTTGCAATCAGACTTGTTTTAAACTTGCCCAAGCAGGTCTGTGCGCACCCAGTCGTTTGTCTTCATTTGAAAAGACAATTCGATTTAGGAACAAAATGGGCCATTAAGCGAGATGTTTTGGGAACGAAACAGTCCTAAGTTGGTGCCTAAATGAGAAATTTGGGAACAACATGTTCCACTTACTGATAGGAACTCGGAACTAAACGGTCCTAAACGGTCAAGTTGGGAACAACGCCTTGCATTCACAAATCAATTTGGGAACAATATGTTCTATTCACTGTTGGGAACTCGGAACAAAACAGTCCTATATCATTTATTTGGGAACAACACCTTCCATTTACCGATAGGAACTCGGAACAAAACAGTCCTAAGTTATCAATTTGGGAACAATGTGTTCCATTCACAAATAGGAACTCGGAACAACACAGTCCTATAATTTATCAACTTGGGAACAAAATGTTCCATTCACAAATAGGAACTCGGAACAAAACAGTCCTAAGTTATCAATTTGGGAACAATGTGTTCCATTAACAAATAGGAACTCGGAACAACACAGTCCTAACTTGTCAACTTGGGAACAAAATGTTCCATTCACAAATAGGAACTCGGAACAAAACAGTCCTAAGTTATCAATTTGGGAACAATGTGTTCCATTCACAAATAGGAACTCGGAACAACACAGTCCGAAGTTATCAATTTGGGAACAATGTGTTCCATTCACAGACAGGAACTCGGAACAAAACAGTCCTTAATTAACAATTTAGGAACACTGTGTTCCATTTACACTTGGGAACTCGGAACGAAATATTCCTATGTTATCTTACAGTGAACGTTTTGTTCCTAACTCTATAAAAATCTGATCCTCTTAGGGTTAATAGGAACACAAAAACGAGGAACAATCGGTATTAGAGGAACGTTCCTTACGAAAAGATCGGAACATGCTACAAAACTTAAAATCAGTTAAAACTTAAGCAAAGAACCAAGTTTAAAGTCACAAGATGGTAAGATGAGAGCTCAAGTGAAATGGAAGCAGTCATCAAAATTTGGTCAACTTTAACGCACTCAAAGGCAGTAAAATACCCAATGAAAAATATTTGGGAAACGTAGAAGAAAGAAAGAAAGTAAGAAAGAAAGAAAGAAAGAAAGAAAGAAAGAAAGAAAGAAAGAAAGAAAGAAAGAAAGAAAGAAAGAAAGAAAGAAAGAAAGAAAGAAAGAAAGAAAGAAAGAAAGAAAGAAAGAAAGAAAGAAAGAAAGAAAGAAAGAAAGAAATAAAATAAATAAAATAAACCTATTCAAGGGAACTAAAATTTATATGACTTCAGCAGTGTGGTTTGAGTAAAGTAAACCGCATGATCCATTTCACGAATAGTAAACATTTTTAAGAGAGATAAATACAGCAAACCTTCGCAATTCCCTCCAACATTCTGCATGTCCTCCTTACAAATACATCTTCCTTCAAGTCCACTTACATTCCACTCGCCATTCCTTTCACAATGAACGTATAAACTGCCTGGTACTTGGACGGTATCCTCGTTACAGTTTCCCTGAACTCGAATGGATTCTGAATGATTTACTGGAGCTACAGTCCTTGGTAGTGACACCAAACTGTCACTAAGTGTTTCTTCAGGGCAAACGTTATAAGTGACTTTCACAGAGTACAGAACATTGCAACCTCCATAATTGTGAAATGCTAAAATAAAATAATTTCCTTTGATGAAGACTTGTATTGTTTTCAAAGTTCTCTGCGAATGTCGAAATCTTGTGACATTCTCGTACGCCGCTGTGTTGTTAAGAGGATTAGGATACTTAGCCTGATCCGCAATAGCGTTGTCCGACTGATTTAAATACAAGTCAAAATCATTTACGCAGTAGCGCCCTCCATTGCTCGGGGAGCTAAAGGAAGAACATTTTCTGTTGAGGTACTCGACAGTGATATCGATCCTGTTAGCTTCTTCGACTGCGATTTGATTACTTATTAACCAACTGTTTGGTCTGGGATTCGACTGTGTTAAGCCAACATCACATGCTGTATATCGTGTAGGGGGAGCCTTTCTAACCCACTGCAAAAATAGATAATTAAATAAATAAATAAATAAATAAATAAATAAATACCCCCCAAAACAAACAAAAAATAACTTAAGGCTGAAAATAGAAATATTTGTCATACTATCTGTATATGCAGTAGAGTCATATGTATATCAAGAATGATTTTCTATTTTGTTCCACCGCAAAAATTAATAATTGCAAAATTTAGTTTTCACACTTTATAACTAAGGAAGCATGTTTAGGAATTTGTCCCTAAGTCGCTACCATCGCTTGTAATTCATTAATTTTCATGGGCAGGTTGTAATGGCTGTTACGTAGGTGAAATCATCTAACATTTTACTACACAATTTCGTGAACATTTTGTATTAGGCTCAGAAGCTATTTCAAGGTTATTTTACTAATTTTCCTGATTCCTCTCAAATAGAAGGAAACTTTAAAATAATAGTTTTCTAATGTAAAAAAACACCAGCGGAGAAATAAAGACAAAAATATTCAACGATGGTTTGGACTGACAGATTAAGAGAGATTAATTACGAATGACAAACTTTAAAAAAATTGCCAACTTTTTAAAGATGCGTTGTCCGTGACGTAGCTCCTTTAAGGGCTCTTCAGGTATGTGGTAGCCTCCGAATAAAATATTGCCTTTGTCGCTACTGAAAATTTCAATTCATTTTAAATTCTCTTCAAAAACAACTTGCAAAAACCGTGCAAAAGTTACCGGTCTCATCGCTTGCATGGGGGCATCGCTTTTCTGTGTTTTCTGTAGCCTGAACAAACAAACGTTTCTTCGCGTGTTCAATTCACCAACCCCCCCCTCCCCCCTCGCTCGATAGAAATATAAGATTCAACCCGAAAAATTCCATAATGATGACGTAGCGCGATAGAGATCCGTGTAGTGTCCCTGATTAGTCAGTTGAACGGTGCGTATGTTTTCACGCGCGATACTTGATCGAAGACACTTGAAACAATAATAGAATAATGGTTAAAAGCTGCTAAATATTCAACTTACCCCGGCAATATGATTGACTGCTACAATCTTGAACCTCTCCCAATTCCAACTACAGGAGCCACATCCTGGTTTCTTTAATAATACCTCCTGACTTGATTCGGTCAAAGCTACAAACGTCAAGGCAGTGAAAATAGCGCCCCAGAAAGCCTCCATGCACTCAAAAGGACATAACCGACTGAAAAGAGGAGACAAGAACAATATTATGATACCTTAATCACTTGCCAATTGTTTTGAAGACTCCATTCCGCTTCTGTGTTAGCTGAATGTTAGCTGAGATGGTGAACTGAAGTCAGTTCAGGCCGAATTGACCACTACTGATGCAACAATTGCATTCTAGCAATAGTGGCAACGCACAGAGACTTCCCCCTATTTTGACTCTCTGACAACATTGCGAGGGAAAGAGAGAAGGAAAAAACTCTAAGCTGACTGAAGCGACAGGCATGCAATTTAAGAAATACCAATAGCATTTACATTCGTCTCAAACCCTGACCGCATAAGCAAGGATCTCAGAACTATTTCAAGTCGCAATTGTAAATCTCACAACGTGCTTGGCAGTATTGGGAAACAAAAGCAAAAGCAAGAGGATTTAACAGCTGAAATTCCTCGAGCGAGCTTAAAATACTACCGAGCAGGAACTTCCGCATGGCAACGAACCGTTTTGATCCGTTTTTTGGATCAGTATATTCATCCTTATTACCGACATTAGATGGTATTGATTTATCTCACATGCAAATAAAAAAGACTAGCAGCAAAAAGTGGAAGTTTAGGTATCGAACGAAAACATTTTCACACCCTGCAGCACTGAATCCAATTTGGCCATGATTGAAATACATGTACACTAAAAGCGATTTGGAACTCAATCATAAAAGACAAAGAAAACAAAGAAACATTTGATTGCAAAATTCTGCTTGCTTACATGCATAGTTTTACTAGTTCTGACACTTACCAATTCCTGATCGACTACCAGTCTTAAATCGTCGAAAGATTCTTTGTAAGAGTAGCCTACGATCAGTCAACAAGAAAGCAGTGCTTAAGCGAATGCTTACACGGTTGACTTCCTCAGAGCGTTTTAGCAGACTGAGTTCTTGAATATGCAGACACAATGAATAGACAATTGTCACAAAATTATGTCACTGTACAAAATAATCGGTCTGCGCGGGCAAAACGTGCAAGAAAATGTAGTGGCTTTAAAGTAGGTTGGAAAATATTCCAGTTTTATAATATCCTTCGTAACCCATGATTGGAAAACTTAAAGTAAATGACCGGTTTCGTGAAGTGTGATTGTGTGACGCTGATCCGGGCCGTCAATAGTTTGGCAAGCTTTCAAACAAGGCTTGTTTCAAAGATTTGCATAGTCCTTCTTATGTTGCCAATTACGTTCAACGAAGGAGAACACAAACAGGTGTTCTTCAACCGGTCGAAAGAAATTGGAATTATTTGGTTGCAGTTTTCAAATTCTTTTTATACAGGGATGCGTGCGAACAAAAAGATGGTAAGAGTTTTCAACAATATTTTTGGTCATGATTTAAAGGTTATCTATGATTATTGATGAAACTTTAAACCTCCTCATCCGTAAAATTGAAAAAAAAAAACCATTTGTTTAATTCTCATTTCCTTTTACAAATTTAGTACAAGACGTCATCTGCATAAATAAGGGACGCACAGACAGGCAAAAATATTGCTCTATTCTATTATCCTTTTGCGGTCAAGCCATCCTCGGAAACCCAGGGCTTCAAAGGGGATGGGAAGGGAAGGGAGAGAAAGGGAGCGGGAAAAAAAGGAGAGGGGAGGGGAGGGAAAACTACATTTTTGTTCACCTTATATATCATATAATTTCTGAAAAAGTAGACTTTTCATTTTCAGGCCCTGTTTTCAAATTTTCTCGCTCTGGACAACGTTGTAAAATGTAGTGTTTTCGATAAAAACGCTCATTGTTTTCCACTGTTGTAGATCGTGGAAGGCGAAAACGGATCAACAACTATGCGTCTTCAACCGAAAACGAATTATTATCAATATACGCGGCCAAATTGAAAACCGCCCTCTTGAAAACACGTGCTTTGCGGGCCGCAAATGACTTCAAGCGGGCCGTTGCATTAACGGGTCATTAACGGCCCTGCAGCTGATTGGTTCTCGGTTCATCATCCGATGAATATTAACCAATCAGGTTACGTTTAATGACGCGGGAAAACCAATCAGGTCGAACTGCTTTCGTACAGCAGCGTACAGAAATCTTTGAAGTAAAAAAAAAGTCTCGAACAGTTTCTCGCTGAGCGAATAGTGTTCGTAAAGAAAAATAAGTCTATTTGTAATGAATGGGACAAAATGCAGCTAAAAATTTGGATTTAGAAGCTAGCAAAAGCAAGCAAGGCGAAGATACAATGAGAGCAACTTCTTGTTGTCTTACGAGAAACGAAACACGAAAAACATCGGTTCACTTCATTTTGTGTTTCTCGAGTTGGGCTAAATAAACTGAAGCATTGCGGGGATTTTACGCCGAGGCTCAACTGGAAAATGTAAGTTCGTAAATTATTATAATCCATTTATTTTCAGAGACACAGCAGCTCTTTTAACTACACCTGGGCCTCAGTGAAGCATAGCACAAAATTTTCAACGCCAACTAAGGAAGTACTTGTATTATTGAACATGTAAAGCTCATTAAATGTGATAGTTTATATCTGGATGTTATTTGGCCTTGTATATTGATAATAATGATAATTAAATGACTTTTTTCGGGAATAGATAGATAGATAGATAGATAGATTTATTAGCAAATTCCTTGCAGCCGCCGAAGCGGCTGAATTACGAAATACTTTACAATAAAATTTATATTATACAAGATAAAATATTACAACCTAATTATAATTGAAGCTATGGTTCATAATGAAAGTTTTCCTAAACCTATGTGTCTTACAGATCGGTAGCTTAAAGTATCCCCGGGATCGTGTGCAGTAAGTGGACTCGTTACGTGGCGGCAGTAAATCATGTAGCTTATGGTTTGGGTCTTCCATAATTTGATCGAATAAAGTTTCGCTCAGCACCTGTCTTCTCTCATACAGTGAAGTGATGCCTGCAGCTACTAGAGCTTCAGCATAAGATAGGTCAGGATATATTATCCGCAATGCGCGCTTTTGCAGTCTTTCCAAGTTATTAGATAGGTACTGCGGCAACGCACTATGAAAAACTGGGCACGCATACTCTAAGACGGGACGAATGCATGTTGTATAGAACAGTAACATATCCTTCGGATTGACCTTTGCGCGTTTTAGCTGCTTTAGGAAATACAAGCGTGTTGCGGTCTTTTTGCAAATTGTTTACTTACTCCCTTGTAGTATCTTTGCGGCCCTTGCGCTTCGCGCTCGGGCCGCAAATGACACTACGCGAGCGCAAATAAACAATATTCCCGAAAAAAGTCATTTTATTGTCGTATAAGTGTAGACGGGACCTCAGTTGACAGCTTTTGCTTGTTCCACTAGTTTTTTAAATAATTATCTTACAAAACAAACACGAAAAGAAACGGCAACAAAATACATTAATTGCATAAAAGATTACTCAGTCATAACAAGAACAATGAATTCTATTCCAAAAAAATCTAATGCCGCAAGTCAATCATATCACCAGCCTAAAAAACTTAGCAAAACACACTTTATTTCCTATTTCTTATACAATTTTCTAAATGCGATATTTAACATTAAGTTTCGCATTGCCTCATGTCGAAAAAAATTACCATTGTTTCCAAAATCTCATAATGGGGAAAGTTCCGTTGTAGCAGCACTTGAGCAGCACCACTTCAGGAATTTGATTCCACGCAATTTTAATTTATTACAACTTGTTGAATACCTTACTAAATTATACGTACACGTATCATTTTAAGAACAAAAATTAAAGGTTTCTTTCTTTAAGAGCCCTCTACAAAAATAAAAAGATAGATGTATTAACTATCACATGTCGAAAATCCCCATGCTTCTAATATAAAATCCTTTGCAACTGCAGGAAGATATTATCTTAGCAGTCTTCCATTATTGCATTTCTGTATTTACCCAGGGTAGTATAATAAGATCGATGGATTTTGTATTTAAGTTCTAGACACGGAATGAGTGGTCCTCTCAGTTCTGACCGGCAAAACGCAGTCAATCATTTGCATGTCACTCGCGCTAGTGACAAAATCTATTCTGCAACATTTTGTTCCGTATTGAGTACAATTCTATATATGAGAGAATCGGTTAATTAGGTATTGGTTTCGAGCATTTTTCAGTATTTTGATTTGAGGTGAGTTGGATGCAGTTTAACAGAACTGGGGTCGTGGATTCTAGCAATGTTTTGTCCGTTATTGTTGAATGTGTTCAAAAAGTTGAAAAAAGCCAAGCACGGATGAAAGTTCTTCGTCACCAGTGAATTTTGATATCACCAGCTGCAGCCAACTGTTCTAGACCTAAATTATTACATGTCCTTTATGCCTGTGAAGGTCTGTTACCATTTGTCACAACGAAATTGTTTTTCTTTTTATTCTAAAAGTGTCTTTGTGATATTTTAAATGCTTTAAAAGCTAAGCGTTCAAATACTGGAGACCAATACCAACACTCATCGGGTATGAGACGAATAGTGACTGCGTTTGGCACTGCAGAAATTGCATTGCATAGCCAGCGTTGCACATGAGCTGCAATTTAGGCATTGCCTCCAATGTCGCACTGTGTAGCCCGGCGCCCAATATAAAAATAACGTAATTACCTAAGAACTATTAATTGGATTTTCATTTCATTTATGAACAATCTATTTGACCCGTGGTATTAAACATTTTGAGTCTCAATAAGGAAATAGAGCATCCCTAGGTTGCAGAAGTAAAAGCTTGTTCATTTCCCTTTATTCTTTCTCCGTCATCTTGTCAAAATTGACATATTCCTTGTCAACATAGACTTCTAAGTTCACATATGTCTGCAGATCAATAGAAATAAACAATAATGAACATTTAAAGCTTTGAAACTTTGCGTTTGTCTAACGATTAAGGGAGCAATCCAAGAAACATTTACATAAATTTCTCTTCAGGTCAACCTGCTGTGCACACGAAGGTCTTCAGCCGAATTACTGCCTCCGGCTCCTCCCTCATTGCACTTGAAATATCATTTATCGAGGAAGTATTTTTAATTACGGAGAATGTAGTTATTACACAATCCCTGAATAAAATTTATTATTGCATGAATTTTTAAGTAGCATCGTTATATCTATCATCTTATGATCATGTAATGTTTTCAGAGAGTGACGAATTTGTACACCACATCAAGACGAGTCAGCTAGACATGAAATATATGTAAGTTAGTTAGTCCTCTTGGTGTCCTGTGGCACATAAAGCCTTACTATACAGGAAAGGGGGTCCTGTTGCACATAAAGCCTTACTATAGAGGAAAGGTCGAAAAAAAAGTATATGTGTTTCACGCATAAGGCACACAATAGAAACTTGTTACTCACACGTTTGAATATAGGTGTGGAAGTAAATGTAAAAAGCAAAGGTGTACAGACACGTGGAAGAAAGACACACAATTTGGTCCAAAGGGTAGAGCCCAAACGAGATACTACTCGTGTGCATTTCTATAGTGTGTGCTGTCATTTAAATTTAATAAAGCAGACCTGTTGATTATCGAGAAGTCTTCTGACCGCAGAGCAAAGCACCTGGAATGTTGGCCTCTTGTGGGGCTGCTCTTCCCAGCACTCGCTCATAATGGAATACCTGGAAAATATTCATACAGTGTATCTTGGCTAAATTTGCTTTTCAGTGCCGTTAAAATAACGATCTCCCTGAAAAAGAACTTTGTCCTATTTTAAGTTTGAATTCGGGAAGCGACTGAAACCATTTCACTTCATAGCTCAGTTGCAACGCACCGATATTCGCGGAGGTTATGGGTTCAAAATCCTGTTGCGGCCTTGAATTTTTTTCAGGCTAAAAAAATGCAATTACTTAAATTGTTTTCACACTGCGAGGATCATTTCATTAATTTCATCATTTATCCGCAGTTCATAAATGTCTTTCATGTATTCATTAAACCATTTTAGATGGATGTGGAAGAGCAAGACTTTTGCTCAGATTCTGATTTTGTAGAACAGGGCCCATTGTTCGATCGTAAGCCTAAACCAGGATAAAGGTTGATCGAGGGTTCAATTTCTCTTGTATAAAAGTGCTTTTGTTTTGCTCATGTTGTGTGGAGTTTGAGATTAGTCGACGTCAAACAAGAATCGTCACTGAAAAGTTAAAGCCGAAATGAAAACTCATGCTAATCCTTGGTAAGCTTAATCGCGCTTTAAAACAACCCAGCCCGGTAATCGACAAATAATAGGAAACCATTTTGGGCGTGCATGGAATAGCTAAGAATGGTGCCATTTGCATACAACAAATTAAAACCTGGCAAAACTCGAAAACGCTAAGATCACAATTTAGAATTCAACTTTCCCTTGATGTTTCTGTACATGGTGACGTATAACAATTTAGAAACTATGATACTGAGATGCAATGCTAAATACTTACAGTGCTTCAGAGATGTGTCTTGGCCTTGGCATACGGTACCCTGTCCGCAACAGTTCAGCCACTTTTCGAGATTTCACTCCAGGATAAGGCGATTCACCTTTAAATATTAAAACATACATATGTTTGTGATATTCATTTCATCTTAACTAGATGCTATGCAGGTATAGAGCGGCTTACGATTGTTAAAGACAATTTATCTGCATAGATAAAAGCACCAGTTTGTGTTTTAATCCCTTAAGTAGATGCTATGCATAAGGCTCATTTCTGTTAACATAACATTCACGACAGCAGTTTTATTTGTGTATTTTACTTTGTCTAAGCTAAATGCTTTGCATTACGTATAGGGCTTAACCAGAAACTCATAAGGGATTGAAACGTGTAGCGCGCGTTCACAGCGTTTGAATATTCAGTTTTGCCAAGTACCATAATTAGAAAGTGTTTGTTCGCAAATGCTTTCTGCATTTCGGAACAACATTTTCGGTTGTGTGGTAAGTCACTTGAATTCCGACCTCAACACCGTAAATTTCTTACAGAAACAAAAGACATTCATTAAGAGTGTATTCAAGTGAAGTTCTCCAAACTACTGAATGACGATGAAACAGAAGAATTTAACCAAATTTAACTTTATTCAACCAAGCTTGTTCAAAAATAAGATTACGCCATCTAGCGCGAGCTAGCCCGCACTGTGAATTTGATCGTTATTTTTCAAATATGGTGCTTAATAGAAACTAATTTGCAAACGCTTTGCACAATACGTGTCATAGGGAGTTACACAGTCGGGGAAAAAAGTGCTAGTTGATGGCGCGATCACTTCTCCGAGAAGTGATTGAGCTCGCGGTTTTCGTCCGTGGTTTTCGTTTTCGGGGTTTCCGGAAACTCTTCGAGTGCTTCAACGAAGATTTGCCAAAACTGGCACTTATTTCCGCGACTGTACACGTTTCAACCCTTACAGGTTTTTGGCTTAACCTCATTCAAGGCAATTCAAATTTCCTTATCCACCTACTGTATGAAAATTATACTGCGCGTCTCCGTGCACTAAGAAGAGTACTTTTTATTGACCTTTTTTTGTACTTTATATCGTGTTCTATAGTTTTTAAAGCCCACTCCCCTCTTGTTAGAAAGGTCCCCCGTCATAAGCCCAGCCCAGACCCTAAGGATATTGTGCCAGCCTCGGGGCCTGAAATGGAACTTGGGATCATTCATTAATCTCGATGTGTAAGTGAATGAGAGAACCAATAACAGCAACCATCTTTATTTTTCCTTTTAACTACTAACGATTGGACTGGCCCGAAGGTAGCTAGTGTTAGTCTTAGCGAGCCAGTCTATTAACATGTATGTACGTTTAATTATAAATGGAATTACGAAAGCACTGATTACTTTTCAAAAGAAGGCTTTCTCCAAACATTTCACATACCGATTGTAAACACCTCCCACATAACAATGCCGTAAGACCATCTGTGAAAGGCAAATGAGTCATTTTGTCAGGGTCCTGTTAGTAATTAAAGTATCTTCACAGTTTGTAAAATGCAGTCCTCTGATCCTAATTAGCCTAATGTTTTTTATTACTTTGCAATTTATGTTATTTTATGAAAAGCACTTTTCCGAGCAAAGATTATTACGGGTTAGTAAAATTAAACAATCCCCTAGCCTTTGGATAACGCACAAGACAAAATTCATGGAGAAAATATCATTTTGACAACATTTTGGGGAACATTTTTTTTTTTGGGAGGCGCGGTGGCGTAATGGTTATTGAGCTGGACCCCTGATCGAAAGGTCCGGGTTCGAGCCCTGGCCGGGGTCACTGCGTTGTGTTCTTGGGCAAGCCATTTTACTCTCACATTGCTTCCCTCCACCCAGGTGTTAAAATGGGTACCAGCGAATTTATTGCTGAAGGTAACCCTGCGATGGACTAGCATCCCATCCAGGGGGAGTAAAAATACTCCTAGTCGCTTCATGCTACGGAAACCGGGATAAGAGTCCGGCCTGATGGACCACTAGGCTCGTATGGAGACTTTATCAAGACGTATAACTGGTAAGTTACTTGTGGTCGCCTGTTATGGCGGATCGAACTCTTGGATAATAAAATTCATATTACGCATTATGGCGCCATTGAACATGTGCGTACGGGAAATTGACAGTTAAGTTTAAAATATAAGGGTTTAATTAAATTGAGCAAACTTACACGTCACTCATAGTACTAGATTTGCCATAGAAAAGGGATTCTGGGGGCATCCACTTAGCTGGAAGACGAGCCTTGAAATCACAAAATAATTAAACAAAATGAATAATAAATGAAAGAACGAACGAACTTGCAAACGACAAATAGACGAATCAGACTGAGTGAGCGAACGAACAGACAAGCCAAGAAAGAAGTAAAGAAAGGAAAAACAAAGAAGCGAATTAATGAACAAAGAATGGGATGATGGGAAACGAACGGACGAACGAAAGAAAGAAAGAATGAATGAATGATCGAATGACTGACTGAAAGACTGAATAAATGAATGACCGACCGACCGACTGAATGCATGAATGAACGAATATGACTGACTGACTGACTGACTGACTGAATGAATAACAGTAACAGTATATCTTTATTGTGCCTTACTTTCCAAAGGGAGGTATTGGTCTAGTTACAATAAAGGTTATATATCAACTAATAAACAACGAAAATACAATACACATGAATGACCGACCGACCAACAGACTGAATGAATGACTAACAGTAACAGTAACAGTTTATCTTTATTGCGCCTTACTCTCTAAAGGGAGGTATCAGTCTAGTTACAACAAAGGTTATATGAATGAACGAGTGGCTAATGTACCATTTACTTGATTTTGATTAATTTAGACAAAATCACCTGCGTTCTCCTCGTGTAAACATCTCCCTGAAGACCACGTGCCAATCCAAAGTCGGAAATTTTACACACTTTGTTCTCGCCTACCAACACATTGCGAGCGGCTAAATCACGATGAACAACCTAAAATAAAACGTATGAACAAGCTTTGTTAATCACTCCTACCAGAAGCATATCACCTAGAAGCGTATAGGTCGTGTCCAATGCTGGGGATTTTTCAATCACGCAGGCAGCCAATCAGAATTTACTTCCTAATATGGATCATCGCGCGAGTGTCAGGGAAATCCTCAAAATTTCTCGCCATTCGCTCTCATCGATATAAACAAAGATGTGTTGTTGGTAAAAGAAAATGGTAAATTTGACCAGAACGGTAGGTAAATTTGACCAGAACGGTAATACAATATCAAGAAAAAAGTCGAGGCTAACTTCGCGAACAGAAAATCCCGTTGAATTAACATGCAGGGACAAAGAGTGAAGACGCGAACAAGGGAAAGACATAAGCTGAAATTCACTCCGCAGCATTTTCTTGTTCAAAAATATCGATGTATTGCTCCTCGACCACAGACAACGACATCACCCAGGCCAATAGCAACGAACTCTGTAAACATTGAACGAGAATCTGAGAGTCCAAGAACTACGATGCTTCAAACATGCCCAACGGACGAGAACGTACAGCGAGTGACGAGATTTCATTTATAGCATCGATCGAAAGCTCCACGCGTACTGCATCTTCATCCAAATTCGTGGAGTTCGGCGATAAACACTGCTCTATATCCCTACACGATTTATCCGGCAAGGATCCCGACCAAGTTCTAACACAGGTATCGTTCCCATGTCGCTTCATGTTTCCGCAAATGGACGGTATGTCATCAAAGTTCTAATCGTGACACCTCGCTCGCTGCTGAACGATGCATTTGGGCAAGATGCTACCTCTCTTGTTTCAGGTCTCACTCGTATTTCAGGCCTAGAAGAAGCTCCAGCGATCGAGTCAGCATTAAACAGAATGTGGGGGTTTCCGTTTGAAAGAACTGATAGTAAGCGATGCCTTTTAATTTCAATTAATTCTTAAGTTGATTGCAATAATAATTACAAAATAATATGATAGGCCATAAAGACAAATATATTTACTTAAATTAGATCAGACTGGAAGTGCTGGAAATGTCTAGATAAATTTATGTCACACTTCAAGGAATTGTGCAAAATAGATTGATAGGCGTTGGAGTGGCTTAAAAGTCTTTATGGTAAGATTGCTTTTATTATATTTGTAAATTGTTTACACTAGGAACCAAACTTTACATGGTTCAGTATATGCATGTTGTAATAAGTTTTTTCTAAATCTTTGTGCAAGCTAAGGCTTAACCAAATCCAGTTCCAGTTACCGAAAACCATTAAGTCATTAATATTGCATTAAAGCTGTGTTTTCAACTCTTTGACTTATTCCAGGGATGTAAAAAATAAACGTCCACCAATTGGCCTGTGAGAAAACTCCCTTCAGAAAGCCTGAAGTTGTTGGCATCAGATAATGGCACACCCATTTAAGTTATATTTGAGTATTTTTTTTACATTATGGAACTCAAGTAAAATAAATTTATGGACCACACACATGCAAAGAAAAAGAGGTGGGTTAATTATATTAAAAAGATGCTCTCAGGCATGATCATTTTTTCTATGGATAGTATAGTACAGTGGTCAGGTCTTGTGTAACTAGAGCCTTTCAAACCCTGAAAACCAGCATGAACTCAGGTAGTAAATATCGGCATTTTTGCATTATAAGCAAAAGGGCCCATAAAACATCTTCAATTGATAAGTTTCCTGGCTTATTCCTGGTCTCTTTGCACAAATGGCAGTGCTATCATGACAAGTTTCAGCCAGTTTTTGCCATGAACAATAATTTAGTATCAAGTATTAACTATACCCAGCTGCACTATCACTACCCTGAAGTTAAAAAGGTGCATCCATGGATAGAAGAGGAAGTTTGTGTATAGACCAACACCCCTCTGCATCAGACAACTTTCCCAAAAATAAATTTTAAGTCAATTTTTTACAGTTTAGACTTTCTGCGAATTGACAATATGCTATAAGCTGTGACATTATATATAAACTGTAAGTTTCTTTTTATGGTCACAGACTGTTTCATATATTTTTAGTGCTGCATGAAGTAAAAATTTAACTGCAATGGTAATATAGAAGTATCACAGAGTGAATAAATAAAACATTGTTTTTCAAATACATCAACAGCTTTTCTAGTGACTAATAATGTTGTCAGGTAAGATGGAAACAAAAAATATGGTAAAAAGCGCAGTTTAAATTTTTTCTGGTACATTTGTTTATTAAAAATTTATTTATACATTAATGAATTAGGGCATGTAAAAAGGAAAAAAAAAAAAAAAAGAAATCTAAAAATGGTGCTGCTGTTACAATCCAGGATCAAAATGTTTTTATTTTGGCCCGGTTTTTGTTCAATATTTGGGAGGCGCGGTGGCCTAATGGTTAGTGCGCTGGACTCCGGATCGGGCAGTCCGGGTTCGAGCCCTGGCCGGGGCACGACGTTGTGTTCTTGGGCAAGACACTTTACTCTCATAGTGCCTCTCCCCACCCAGGGGTATAAATGAGTACCGGCGAATTTACTGCTGGGGGTAACCCTGCGATGGACTAGCATCCCATCCAGGGGGCGTAGAAATACTCCTAGTCGCTTCATGCTACGGAAACTGGGATAAGCTCTGGCCTGATGGGCCACTTGGCTCGTAAGCAGACTTTACCTACCGGTACATACCTTTGTTCAATATTGGGATATCAAACAGAGGTAATTATATACAATGCATGTGCTCAGGCTGCAAGACAGCCCAAAATTGTGACCACTTTTAATTAATTCATATTCTTTTGTGAAGATTTCCAATCATAAGTCAACTGGACTAAAATTGTGTTTGGATAATGACTGAACAAAAGAAGGTGGATTAAGTAAAAGTAATTACATTTTTATTTGGTGCTTTTTGTCATAAGAAATTAATAAAAGGCTTCATACACCTGTGATCTCTACTAAGCCCCCTTTTAGTTTGGTATCCCCACTCTCTAACCGTTAATTAAAACCACCCCCTCTCCAAGATTGTCAAACAGGACAATTTTTGAGCAAGAAAAACAAAACAAGAAACCAGTTAATACAATTTGAATTTAAGTCATTATCCACCATGTTCTTTTATGCACTATTCTGTAAAAATGTGTTGTTATAAATCAGCAGCTACAGTATTTAAAACATAAAGTCCACTTAATCACTGGTGTATTAGAGAACCAGATACTTCATGGCTTAAAATGAAACACAATCAGATGCCATGTGGCATAACAGAGTTACATTCATAGCTGAAAATTATATTTGGGGATTTTGATTGATTTTCTTTGAAACTGTGCTGTAACACTCCCGGGGGGGGGGGGGGGGTACTCAAAGTATACATGACGGGGGTGGGGGGGGGGGGGGTCCGACGGAGCTTCATATTGCAAACCCAAAAAAATACACAAGCCTGAAATTTTAGACCCAAAAAATACCTGTCATCAAAATTTACAACCCAAAAAAATGCAAGACTTAAATACCTTGATACTGATTTATTCAATTAAGCAGAACTTTCTAATGCATGATTTTGCATTATAAGCTTATGAAATTGGTATGTCTGTTAATGTCTCTTCATCCTCCCTTCTGCTCCACATTTGCAGACAACGAAAACCCAAAACGAAAAGTTCGCTCGGAGATAAGACCCAAAACAATACGCGTATTTTTTTAAGACCTAAAAAAATACATGAGAGCTCCGTTGACCCAAAAAAATACCGAGCGTGTAAATTTTCAACTCAAAAAAATACGTCGGACCCCCCCGTCATGTATACTTTGAGTACCCCCCCTGGGGTAACACTTCTGGGTTTAAACTATTAATCAAGCCTTTTTTGACTGGGTATTCCCACATTTTAAACTGGCATTCGCTACAAGGAAATAATAATTAATGCCAGTACTTTGAGAAAGCCACAAAATTCAAGAGAAGTACATATATGAAAGTTGAAATGAAATACATTTATAGTAAAGATTTAGCATTATAAATATTGCTTCATACTCTTGTTTGGAATTTATTTTAAAACAATTATTCATGGAAGAAACTGGACCAATAATGGAATGACAAAAGAGCAAAAAGAGATATATATGTTATTTGCCGGCTGAGAGGTCCGTATCGTGAAAAACTGTGACCGACCCTAAGCCGGTAAATAACTTATTTATTTATATTTTTTTGCTCCCCCCTCATATTAGTGCAATAATTGTTGACCTCTTCCACACACACATTGCGCTTAGCGAATTCAGTAAACTAAGATGAACAGAATGTTTCAAAGGGGAAATATATTTATTTGAATGTTGGTCCAATAAAAATCTGTTTTGAAACACTTTTTTGCACTTAAATGGCTTACTTCTCTAAAACCCGACCAGTCAATCAAATACTCTATGGCGTCAACCTCGTTTCAAATCACGCAGAATGTCATTACAAATTGAAAAACATCTGAAGAGCTATCGATAAAGATGAGCGTTGCATCAGCACCATACAAACATTTGTCGGTACAAAAGTTCAAATACAAGTGTCTGAAGTGTTTAACAAGTTTCTCAATCAGAATCTGAGTCATCGCTTATAATTATGCGGCGTTTCCTCGGGTTTTTGTCTTTGTTGGAGTCATCAACAAGATTGAAAGTGAACGAACAGCCTTCTATTTTGCCAATTGTGGCGCCAGAAAACAGACTCTTGGCTGATGCTGCTCCTGGGGTGTTTGTAGTATCAACCGAAGTATTGAGTTTGGTTGTACTGGCAGTTGCTGTAGCTACTGCAAGCTCTTTGCTTGTTGTGGTGCCGATGTGCTCTGAGCGGCTCAGTACGAGTGACATTTTGCGCTGGTGAAGTAAAGATGCAGATTTGTATGAATCCAGACTCTTCAGATTCTTATGGCCGCTGAGTTGGGCTACATAATTAAAAGGAACATCTGCATCTAGAAGCCGGCCGATAGAGGTCTTTCTGACTGCGTGGTTTGTCACATTTCCTTGCAATCCGGTTCTTTTCGCCGCCGTCTTCAGGAACTTTCCGATTGAATTCTTTCCGAGCGGAGCATTCCCATACCATACTGTGTCACTTGGTTTTCGCTTATGTTTTATTGCCAGGTAGAAAGGTGCCTCTGGATTATTCATCTCTGTCGGACGGTGGCTTCTAAATGCTTTGTAAAAGAAAACAGGGCAGCGTGCGTTGCTGCTGGCTTGTGCTATGGGACAAAATGGCCTTCCAGGTCCTTCGCCACTGCGGCATTTTGATCCTCTCTCCGCGGTCCATTGCCGGTTTCACCATTTATCTGAAGCTTTACATCACCCCACTTCAGCTTTCGACTCTCGTCACGTGCTCGGAACCCGAAGTGAAGTGACAAGAGCCACCAGACGGTTCTTTGCAGGACTTCAGGGTCTTAGTCGCCAAATTCGCCTCGCTCAAACATCAAGTCTTCCTCTGTATCTGTCAAGGGACGAGCGGCTTGTGGACGATTCCCCTTGCCGAAATCGCGTACTAACTGCCTCTTTCTTGAGGAAAGGGCTTCTCGGGACAAGGAAAACTCCTGGTCTTTCAGGATATTGAGGTTTGAACCATGGTCGTTCAGATATCGTTGTAGACTTCGATGAAACGAAGTTAGTGAAGCGGGCTCGTACTCGCCGCCATTTTCTTCTTTATCTCCATGAAAAAACGGGAAATATGAAGGTTTAGTTCCTTTGCAGGTATGTCTTCAATGTTTCGCTCTTCGCCAGCTGATGAACGATATCGTTTCCAAATATTTATGTCATACACAGTTTTTTTTCTTGGTGTTTTCAGGCCTTTGTTCTTCGATGAAATCATGTACTTGAGCAAACAACTGTTGCTGTTTGTCGGTCGTTTCAATGACTTGTTTGTTTTTGTCAATGTTTTCAGTGTCAACGTTCTCGTTTTCATCATCGGGATAATAAAACTCACTGTCACTATGCCATTCAGGGCTGTCTGAATCCATGTACTATCTTAATTTTGCGTACAAAAAACTGTTTCAATTTTTGTAAACACAACACAAGGACAAAAGCTCACGAAAGCGTTACCGTGGCCCGTGGGCAGATATAGGAAAATCTTGCCCGCGCTAAGAACCAATCAGATTGCAGGATTCGTTACCGTGCCCTCTGAAAAAAAGATAAAATTGTTTATTTCTTCAAATGAAATAAGGCTAATTCTGTTGAGAATTTTCAAGAATCAGTTTGAATTTAAAAAAATGAGTAAGGGTAAAGCTTGAAGAAATTATTTTCGCACAATAAACTACATGTATTTTCAATTGCTGTCGTGATGTTTATTTAAAAACTAGTGACGCTTTTTAAAGATTTTAATGCTTCGTTCTATATGCAAGCACGAATTGCTAAACCAATTTGACTTGATAATAGACTGCTATGAGTGCGCTGATCTCTGTGCACAGGATTCTTTTAAAACTCTGCTTCGCCTTCGAAAGCGAGTGTACAATTTTGTATAGCCTCATTCAACTTAATACGAATGGCGACAAAACCTAGTTTTAAATAAGAAGCATCGTCATCTTCAACGTACATGTTGATGTACCTCAACTAACTCTGAACAAACTCTTCATGCAGGTAACAAAACATGAACGACTTCAAACGGTTCAGCTCGAAGATGACCTACATCACTGCTGCACAGACTCATAACACCTTACCTGCAACCTGGAATACCTGCCTGAGTTTCCCTTCACTTTCTCGGAAAATAGATAAAAAAAACTTGTATGTGCGCTTCAATTCTTCAATGAATGAATGAACGGGAATTATGCATGTCTGCAGTATTCGACTCGCGTTGACAAATTTCTAATTCGCAGATAATGTTCCAAATTAAACCTCAAACGCATCCCTGACCTCCCTGAAGACCATTTCAAATATATCTTCTAATGCCTTAGACTTTCCAGCTTGGTAAACCGCCAGAATCGCCTAAATTGTTGCTTTTGAGACCATCTTCTTTGACTTCTTTGTGGGTTTTCCCATAGCGGCCGCCATTTTTTTGGAGCTACACGCGATTCCATATAAGGGCAAAAAAAAATCCGCGTTTCTGATTGGTTGCGAATAATCCCCAGCATTGTTCCAAGGTCATAAAGGGAAGTTGGACGCTTCTAGGTGATATGCTTCTGCTCCTACTCAATTTATTGTCAACATTATATCTTATACTGACGTAATTAATATGTGAAAGACATATATGAGCAGCGGTTTAATGATGAAATGAATGAAATGATCCTAACAATGTGAAAGGAATTTCAGCAATTGCATTTTTTAGCTTACAAAGTTTGTTAAGGCTACAGCGGGATTTTAACCCATGACTACCGCGATATCGGTACGATACTCCAACTGAGCTATGAAGCCTTGATATACGTTGGAAGCAGGTCAACTGAAGATTCTAAGTTCCTGCAAATGGTGTGGATGACGTAATGTATAAATGGAAGACATATATCAACTGCAGATTAATGATGGAATAAATGAAATGATTCTCGCAGTGTGTAAGCAATTGCAATTTTAGCCTGAAAAAAAGGGCAAAAAATGCAATATGTTATACTAACTAAAAAACTTATCGCGTCTGTCTGACTTTCCTGATCAACGGTTTACCTTCATTGTTGCTAGATAGTTCATACCATCAGCAATCATCCAAGCAAAAGATAACAGATCCTTATCACTGAGTTTGGAGTTTGGTCTTTTTTCTCCAGTGTTGTAAGCGTCCTCGATTCCTCTGCTCTTCCGCAGGTATCCCAACAAATCACCATATGGCAAATACTCCAAAACAATCAGCAATGGTTCTGAAATTTTAAAGTGATCTCAAAATTTACCCAGCCAACCTGAAGTTGAAGTCTGAAATTCTCAATTCATTTACACATTATGTCGAATGAGTATTTATCACGATTCTTTAATTTTATTTCTTGGACTGTGAGTCCAATATTGAAATCTTGTTCGATGAACTGTTCAATAAATACGCAAGATCTGGACGTTCTAGGCAAGCCCAGCTAAAGTTTAAATTACACCTCACCATTACCATTGGTTATGAGCACTATAAACAAATTTAATTTATTCATCTTTCAAAAACAGTAATTAACAATATTCTCCTAAACACAACCCCACCTCTCCTTCCCCTAATTAAAAAAAAAACAACAACAACAACAACATCAAAAACAATAACGGCTGCATTTTCGTTTCCATCGTTAAATGCGTAGAATCAAAACAAACAACACAAAAATGGAAAGCATAACAGAAATAAATAGGAAAAAAAGTAAAAAAAATGTCTATTACCTTTTTCGGTACAACAACCAATGAGTCTAACAACATGAGGATGAGGTTTCAAAGATTTCATGACCTCTAGTTCACTGAGCATGTCTTGCACGTCCTTCTTTGAGGCATTGTCTACATCATATAAAAAATAGGGTTTATCTGCAAGCTTGAAATATCCTTGATGTTGGTCAGATTCATGAAACGAACGAACGGTCAGAAAGGGTCACGGAAAATCCTCTTTGCTCTTACTTATCTACTACATACTTCAAAATGATTCCGAAAAAACAAAACAAAAGAAGGAAAACATAATATTTTTCACCATTATCTTTTTTTACCATTATCTTAAAAGTGCAGTTAATAGGCTATTTCCAAGTTACCTTTTGCCTTACTTTTTGTCTTCATGCGAAACCATACATATAAAAATGTATTTCACCTGTACGTCCCGGCATTTTCATGCAAATCAAAGCCATTTTCATTTGATTGGTTTCGCACGAGGACTCGTTTTGAAACTGAGGCAAAAGGCAAATCAGAAGTAGATTATTATGAGCAAGAAATGTATTAGATATAGATAAAAGAGACTATAATTGATATCACCATAACCTGAGAATCGAAAACTTCTTTTATTAAAAAAAAAATCATTAACTGAAAAAAAACATAGTTTACGTTACCTTTCAGGGTTTTAATCGCAACTACAGGCCCGTAAATTGCCTTGGACACCTGACCAAAGTTTCCGCTTCCCAGTAATTTCACTAACTTTATTTGGTCACGGTCGAGTTTAAAACCATCACAGCTGTCATCAACAGTAACATTTTGGTATGCAGCCATGCGAAACACCGTAACATCTAGGCAAAGGATTACAACAATCAGCCTTATCCCTTTTTATTGTAGCAGTGAATTGTTTTTTTAATTTTAATACGTGGGAGAGGTCTTCCAATTTAAAAAAATAACGTTTGTAATTTCGAAGTGACATTCGTTACGTAGATAAAAATACGTACATCAAAAGTCAAATTATTAACTTCATTTAATTGTTAATGTATTTAGCGCTGATGTGCTTATAGAGGGAACTGTAAATAAATAATAATGATAAAAAAGAAGGTTTGTAAATAGAACTGGAACACGTAACTCGGTGGAGACGGACCAGTTGGCTGCTTACAAAACTACCGAAAATAAATGTACCAGCGAGAAACTGGATGGAGGATTTGAATCCGGGGCCTCCGGATTTCACTGCCGCACACTAAACCAAACTGGCACGCCGCACTTGAGCGACTTTCGCAAGAAGTCGGAGACAGTTGACTTTTTTAACTTAAAGGGACACTGTCACCAATTTCTATGATAACTTTGAAAAGTCACAAGACATTCTAATCACACGAAACCCAAAAATACTGGTTCAGTTTCGCTTAAAACTTCCCAACCAGTTCTCTGACACTATGATTAAGTGTGTTTGGCTGCGGATCGCTAGGATGCGAATGGCTGTAACTTAAAAACATCAGGCTGATTTTTTTCAAGTTTTTCCTTTGTTTTGTAGAAAAATCGCCTGTAATTGACTATGGTTTGTTTTTCCTTTGCGAAAATCAATAGATTTCCTTCTCTTGACTTTCTGGGAATATTCTGTGTACGCGAAAAAGCATTTCATTTCATCTTTAACACATTTTCATCACAAAACATAACAATCCCCTTGACAGTGCCCCTTTAAAGGGAATTTGTACGTGTGACTATTGTTTATCATATTGATTTCGCGGGATATTTTTTAATATTGGGAGCGGTATATTATATTTTGTTGATGTTGTAGTACATCCTGATAACACAAACTTGACAACATATTCTTATTTATCCTGAAGTGTAAATGACACACACTTGCTAAGATCGAGACTTACCCTCATACACCCCGATCCTTGATTCAGTTGCTATTGGCATGTCGTTATGTTGTGCTTTCTTTTGATGGCGCAACCTATTTTAATCAAATAAACAGCTTAAAAATTCTAATTGTCGTACACTTCTAATCAATACTTCAAATAAGCAATTTCTGTTTTCATGCAGCGAAAGCATTAGACACTGACAGTCGCTCAATTTGAACGCTTTTAAAATTTGTTTGAACGAGAAAGATTATCTGTAGCATTTAGTATTTTAACTATAATAACATCGCAACATTTTATTATCCGTAATTAATAGTAATTTATAATTAATGTAGTTATTTAATGTAATTTATGTAATATAAACTCTTGTGAAGACCATGTATTGTGAACAAGACTTCGTATTAAAATAAAGATTGATTGATTGATTGATTGACTGATGACAAGGAAACGAGCACTGAGTCATCATCCTAGTTATGAAAGCCCATAGGCGTCGGAGCAGGGGGATCCGGGGGGACTGTAGCCCCCGAAACGAAACATTTAGGGGACACAGGCTCCCCTCCGCCTCCGACGTTTCGGTGCCGAAAATATCGCGAGCGCAAAATAATCAGTCCCAGGTCGTACAATAATAATTTTCTGCCCTCCGACGACTCAAGAACTAGGTAAGAATCCTACTTATGCATTGTCACAAATTGATTACGGGCGCACTGGACACTGTTAAGATTGAAATGAGGTTTTCTTGTGCTAATATTTGAATTTGGGAAATTTGAGTAGAGTAGAGTATGAGCGTCAAAACGAACCGCCGCTTCTGAAGCCTTCCGCCTACTGACATTGAACAATGAGAAAGATGTTATATGGTCGAGTTAATGACTAATAAAGTACAATTGCACAAGTTTTTGTGCCTTTATTTAGCTTGCTAAAAGACTGACCTTTTTGAGACGATGTAGCAGGCAAGCGCAACGATCAGAACCATCAATAAACTAACAAATCCAGCAAGACCATGGATTATGTTCAGGTACTTTTCAGTGTTGGAGTCTGTTGACAACAAGAGATATACTGTAAATTCCAAAGTTATGACCCAGAGTTGTTTATTTCAATGAGCATTTTGAGTGGACGTCACCTACCAACTCACCTGCCTGCCTGCCTGCCTACCTACCTACCTACCTACCTACCTACCTACCTACCTACCTACCTACCTACCTACCTACCTACCTACCTACCTACCTACCTACCTACCTACCTGCCCCCCCCCCCCCCCCACCACACCCACCCAGGTTATTTCTTGAGCCCTGAAAGCGATTTCTAATCATAGAGGTGACCTCAACCAAAATAAAACTGCACGAGAACAAATGCACTAATAATTATGTAGTTAGCAATAACCTTTTCTAAGTGTAAACGTCTTCACACCAGCAGGTCCTTTTCCAAAGCTATTCTCAGCAAATACCTGCAAAATTGAAAACGTCGTTACGGGGATAATTCAATTTACCTCTATAGAAATAACTTGAAGGCATCAGTGGGGGCGTATATTCTCAAGCTGGCGCATATCCCTAAGTAGAATAGGCTTTGAGAAGTATCGAAATTAGTTTCCCTCATGTTTTCCTACCTAAAGTTTAGCAGTAGGTTTCATCCTCACTTATGCTATTTTGCTTAGGAAAACATTTCTTTTTCGTCTACCATCCGCATTGAGACATTAGTTAAAGGGAAAGGCTGTTGAAAGCTCCATGAAGTAGAGACTCTCGACAAATCTGTCGTAATTTTTGGGAAGACGAGAAATAAAGACTTTCTAAAATGTAGACGCAATTCCTGAGCCATATGTAGAGTAAACGAGAATATTTTGGTAATAAGTTATCGCCTCTATGGGCGTAAAACGTAGATGAGGTCTATAACGAAAGCGTTCAAATTTAGTTATTCATTTGCTTCATTAAAATTAACTGTACTTACCAGATTTCATAACAGAAGATCGAAACAATGACACCTCTAAGCCAGAAAAGCAGCTTTTTTTAAAAAAATATTCTGTTTAAAAATAAATTATATTAAAACATATTGCTTTGATCTAGTGTAGAAACTGTAGAATGTTACGGCTTCTAGCCAGTCACGTGATATATTCACCACCCACCTGAAATTCATAAGTTTTTCCCGCCTTAAGATCATTAAACTGCTGTTCCATTTTCTTTGTAGTAAGAGTCTGGGTATCTGAACAATCGTCCTTTCTTACGTAAGACACGTCGTAACTTTGAATGATTCCGTTCTTTTGTTTCAACTTCCATGACACAAGAACAGCGTCTTGCGTTTGTTCAACAGAGACTTCCGGTTTACCAGGAACTAACAAATAAAATAAACGCACTTATACAGAGAAAACGTTTCCTCAATTTGATAACTGACGATTAAATTAGAAAAAAAGTAGTGATAGTAAATAAACCCTCAGATTCATGGCCCACCCGTGTAATTTTATCTCCCTTCTATAACCGTCATTGGGACAATTTATGCCTTTATTTTGTGTGAGAGTAGGTTATCAATAGTGGGCGGTTACACACTGATGAAGCTGAAATGCTGTTTTGTAGAATTCCGTGCAGAAATTAAAATGGTTCAAACACAGCGCGCGTAGTATCTGAAACAATAACGATACAGTGCATGAAACGTGTTCCATAGCCTTCACAAACTCACTTGTTCCTGCAGTCCTCGTTGTAATTCTCGTGAAGTTTCCTTCAACTCCATGTTGTCTCTTAGCCACCTCACTCACTCTGTTCATGGCGTAGACTTTAAAAGTGTAGTTCATGTATGACAAGAGATTTGTTACAATCACTTGGGTTACGTTCAGTCCTTCCTTATTTGGTATGTAGCTGACATAACTCCCACAAGATTCCTCAACACAGTTGTTTTCGTCGTTAATGTTACATGACTTACGACAATCGACTTCATAAAACACCTGGCTCGAATCACCTGTGACTAATGGAGGCTGCCAACTTATCTCAACTGCACTTTGGTTGACGAATGTAGCGTGGACGTTCCTCGGAGCTGATGGCAAAACTAAATGTAACAAGTACACGTATTTATCAGTGTGACGTTAACAAGACACTAACAAGAAAAATAAAATAATTTCTCTGAAATCCTAGAAAATCTTAAAATAAACTCTTGCAAATTTAGCATCCCTTTCTTACTTGTGCAATTGAGGCCATTTTGGTCGTTGTACATTCCAGCTGAACAGGCTAGGGTTAAAACAGAAACGTTAGGCGCTAAGAAGTTTAAACTACTACAGATACATGAATAAGAGCTAATTTACGGGTAAAGTTAAGACGCAGGACGTTTACTCTTTTGGTAAAGGAAGCAGTATATTATTTTTTTCTCTGTTTTCTAATCCTTGGGCTATTGGTACCATCAGTTCTAATAAAAAAAGGTAAAGTCTGCATACAAGCCTAGTGGTCCATCAGGCCGGAGCTTATCTCGGCTTCTGTAGCATGAAGCGACTAGGAGTATTTCTACTCCCCCCTGGACGGGATGCTAGTCCATGGCAGGTTTACCCCCAGCAGTAAATTCGCTGGTACTCATTTATACACCTGGGTGGAGAGAGGCACTATTAGAGTAAAGTGTCTTGCCCAAGAACACAACGCAGTGCCCCGGCCAGGGCCCAACCCGGACCTCCTGATTTAGAGTCCAGCCTACTAACCATTAGGCCACCGCACCTCCCACCGTCAGTTCTAATGCTTCTAGTATTTTTGCGGACAACAGCAGCCTTTATTTGTATTCAAATATATATATATATATATATATATATATATATATATATATATATATATATATATATATATATATATATATATATTAAGTATAATTTCCACAGGTGAATTCAATTCTGATTGGTCGAGAAGCTCGCACTATATATGGGTTATTGACCAAGCGTGAGGTCAAGATGGCGGGATATTGGCCGAGTTCTTTTTTTGCGTGTTTATGGACCGAGACGAAGTCGAGGTCCATAAACACGCAAAAAAAGAACTCGGCCAATATCCTGCCATCTTGACCGAACAAGCTTGGTCAATAAAGGATTTATTATATGACTTTTTCCGAGCACTGAAAAAAAGCCAGTTGCATGCACAATCAATAGGCGCACGCTAAATCATTTCATTGGTTTAAAAGTTTAATGAGTGACTGTCAAATTCTTGAATGAATCGAGACGAAGTAAAACGATGCGACAACAGCGAAATTCACCTCATTTTAACCCTCAAAAGGATATTGAAATGGCTTAAATTTGCGAAACGTTGAGTTTGAAGCCTTAAAAGAAGAATGTCCATTCCATTTGGCCGCCAGCTTTTGATTATTGGACGTTTTGTAGAGTATTTGCTCGCTTCTGGCGCTTCAGTGGTGCAAACCTGCGGTGACATACACGACATGATTGTTGAAAGCGTTTGGGATTTTAATACCACTTCACAGGAAAAGCTTGAACTTTTCTCATCCTTAATTTAAATGCTCGACTCGCCCTTACTCGACGTGAGCGTTAGAGGCTTCAGCGAAAAGATGTTAGGTTCGCCGTGCCGTCCGCTTTCTTCCATTTTTGAAGATGTTACACAAACGACAAGTTTGCAGAGCACTTTATTCTTCTGACTTCAGGTATGTCACTGACTTCAGTCTCTCCCTTTTCCGCCAAACAAAGCTGATATCATGTCTTCAAGTCGCTTTGCGTTTTAATTTTTGTATCAGCCGGTTTTTGCGGCAAATAAAATTCACGAAACTCGTTACTTAACATTTGTAGTTTAATTTGTCTGCTCTCATTCGCTTCAAGACCTATTTCTTTGTTTTCGGACTTCCTTTTGCTAGAAATGGACGGGGAATCTTTGTGTTATTTCGGAAAATATTTTTATAGCGAAAATTTACAACGAAAAGCTTTTTCAAGTAGCGCCGGTAAAAGTTTTTTCACTTGCAGGAACAGTCAGCGGGCGATCCCGAGCGGTCAAGATGGCTCCATCTTGACCGCTCGGGTAGCCAATCAGAGCACGAGATTCGCTTCATCTTGACCGCTCACGGAGCTAGTCATATAATAAGACGCTATATTCACCGCGCTAGGCGGTGAATATAGCATCTCAAGGCTTGGCTACTAAGCCATGCCACGTTTGCCATCCAGGCCAGTGAACATGGCGGCATTTGCTGAATGAAAATTTCTCTCATTTAAAAGAAATCACTCCAAGTCCTGGATATTTAAAATATTGGGAATTTTTCAAATTAACTTCCAAGGCTTTTGGACCGGAAATATTTTCAAGAGATGGTTTTCAAGGTATTCGAATTGATCGTAAACATGGTGGTTTTGGAGATTGCACGCGGCCGTGTACTCAGTCAGATCGACTGGCAAAACATTATTTAGTTCTCTTCTCACTGGAGCTAGTAATTTCGAGAAAATTCACACAATTTTTCAGAAGTCACCAACGATTAAACAAAGGTACCAGATGTATCTATCTTTTTCGTAGTGTTTGTTTTGTTCCGTTTTATTGCTAAAACCTGAGTGAAAATTACGATTTCAATCGAAGAATTAAACTGGTTTACACGTATGCAAGCGAGCACTTGTGTTTGTTGTTTTCGTGTTTTCTATTATTATTTTTCAGTTTTTGATATTCACCTGTGGAAATTATACTAAAACAATTATTCGCCTCAGGCTCAGTGATTATTGTTGAATAATCACTTCGCCTTCGGCGAATAATTGTTAATTACAGGAAAGTAATCTCGTACCCAGATGTTCTCAACCCTCGTAGAAGTGAGTAAACATCTGGGTACGAGAGTACTGGCTGCCTTGCTCACAGCAGACAGTCACTCGCAATCTTGAATCAAATCGTTTTTTACTAGATCGTGCGCGGTATCCTAGGAAATTTGGGTTTTTACAATAACTGAGAGGATTCTCGCGCACTGATTGGCTAATTTTTATTGTCAATAAGAGTTCAGACGGATGAAATTTGAAAAGCTGGCGCAATCAGCGAAAGTTTTGTCGAACTTTTCAGCACTGATTCATCGCTGCATTCTTGATAAGGCGAGAATCAGAACACAAATCCAGTAGTCTTCAATGAGAAAATCATCTAGAATTTATGGGTTAAAACTGAAGAAACCATTGTAGCCTTAGAGCGAAAAGATGAGGATGTTTATTGAGGCTTCGGACCTGAAAATCGGCGTTGAGCCGGAAATTTGTGCTGTAGTGTAGTAAGAAACTGATATGCGTTTTAGCGGATAATTTTGTAAACAGTTTTCACTGGATTAAAGGTTAGTTGAGTAATTCGAAATTTACCTTGTACTTCTGGCCGTATTCTTTCTAAACGTTAATGTAATTTACAAGCCTGTGATTCTCCGTATTACAGCGATGAAATTCAGATTATACGGCGGTGCGGCCATCGCATCTTCCATACTTGACTCTTGCACTTCTTTCCTTCGTTTGGAAATCAGTTTTGGGTTTTTGTTATTGTAAAAAGCAAATTGACGTCAGTTTTTTATGCTTCTGTCCTGTTATTGATCATAAATTTCGTCATAACATTGTCAAACTGACGTCAATTTGTTAATTTTAAAGTGTTTCATTTTCCCAACAACGCTGCACAACAGTTTCTTCACAGAAACTAACATCACTTTGTCCATAAAACGTACCATAGCATATTCCCTCATCATTCTCCATGTCCTCTTTACAGATGCATCTTCCTTTGAATCCTCTCTTGTCCCATTCACCATTGCTTTGACAATAAATATCCAAACTCCCCTGTGCATGGACCGTACCTTTCTCACAACTTGCTTGAACTGGAATCGACTCTGAATCATTTGCTGGAGCTACAGTTCTTGGTAGCGTCACCAAGCTGTTGCTGAGTGTTTCATCAGGGCAAACGTTGTAAGTGACTTTTACAGAGTACAGAACAGTACAAGCTCCAGAATTATGGAATGCTAATAGAACATACTTTCTTTTAACAAGGCTGTTTTTTGTTACGAAAGTTTGCGAACTGGTAGGCTGTCTAATTTCGGCCACTTTTTCATAAGCCGCTGCGTCATTGACGGGGTCAGGATAGCGGGCCACGTCTACAATAAACTTATCTGACTGGTTTACGTACACGCCGAACTTGTCATCACAGTAATACCCTCCATTGTTCTGGAATGTAGAACAACCTATGATGCGGTACTCGACGGTGACATCAATCCTGTTAGCTTCAGTGACTGCAAATTGATCACTAATTAACCAATTGTTTGGCTGAGGATCAGACTGTGTAAAGCCAAGAGTACATGCTGAATATCGTACAGGATAAGTCTTTCTATCCCACTAAAAAAAATGAACAAATTAATCAGTAAATCAATTACGCATTATTATCATTAAGTAACTTTATTGCTTAGAACGTCACTTAGTATATCATTGTTTTGTAAACAATATTGTGATATCCATAACACAGCTGTTATTTAACTGGGATGAGCTTTGTATTGAGGAGACACTGGCTCAGATTGTTCCTCCTGTTTGTGCTTCTGGACCGAGCCGAATGTGAGGTACGTAAACTTGCAAGAGACCACTATTCCCCAGTAAGAACCGAATTTGCTATTGGACCAATAAAATATTTTCTTCAATATATGGCCCTGCTTTTAAACTCTGCTGATTAATTAATGCCTGCTAGCCATTCTCGGCAAAAGCGCGCCAAAGTTAAGTATATAAATTGTATTTTTTAGGCCGATTCCGTGCAGGAACGTAACCGCCAGAAATGAAGGAAAAGGATTATAATATTTTGACCAAGTAGCGATCCTTATTGCGGAATTCTTACCGCTCTGGGAACCAATCAGAAAATTCTTTTTCTTTCGGACCATGCCATGTTGCGCCAGCAGTTGTGCTCAGGAATAAACCGGAAGGTGACAGTTTTGACAGAATTAGCTAGCATGTAGGACACCATGCGCATCAGTCTTTACCTACCCCTTTCGATTCCCAGTGCCAAATCTTCGGACCTGCTGTGTTCACTAATATCACTTGTCTTGACGACACCCAAGCTACAGACGTCAAGATAGTTAAGACGGCGACCCGGAGATGTTCCATACACAGCGTGTGGAGGTTTGAAAGCTTTTATACCTAAATATGACAAACTTAATTAGACTTAACTCGTGCTGTTTTGGGTAATGGTCTTATCAAACTTGTTACCTGTGAAAAAGCCGTTTTGGATCAACTTCAATTCCGTCAGCTTCCTTGAAATACCGTAAAATTCCGGTTATAAGCCCTGGGCTTATACAACTTCTTAAAGGGGTTTTGAGTGGGCTTATAAGCGGAGGGGTTTATGAGCGGAATAAAAATAATGTTTCGAAACAAGCCACGGTCACGTCATCGTAACATGAATGCGAGGCAAAGTGAAAACCATTTGGATGAGGCACATGGCTACTACTAACTAAGTAACTGAGTGAGTGAGACAAAGAGTGAGTGAGTGAGTGACTAAGTTAAGATTTAAAAAAGAGATTCATGATCCTTAGACGTTAGCGAAAATATTACCAACATCAGCAAGTATCTCAAGTACATAAAACGCGATGAGTCAGAACATCAGGTGTTTAATAGATTATAGGACTTATAGAGCGGGCAGAAACGAAATGTGTCATCCAAATCTAACCTTTTAGCGGTTTCCACAACCGGGTTATTCCGAAAATAACGTTTGAGAAGAAATGCTAAAAAGGAGTTGCACAATTTTTTTCTGAGGGCGCAGTTGAAAGCTGCATAACACAAACGCTTGGAAACAAATCTGAACCTTTGTAGAAACACTTCAAGTCATTTAATCATTTGTAATGCGAAAGTTTCAGGGAAATCGAGTCAGAAATGGTGAAGTTATTAGAGTTTTTAGACAGGCATACAGTGCGTCATTTATTTCGATCGAGTCACCTTAAATGACGCCGCAAAGCGGCCCTTTCTCTTTCTTGTTACGGGAAGGGTCAGCCTGCGGGGCAGCTTTATTGTTGAATGTTTTTAGAGAGCGAACGAAAATAGAGGGACATCATATTAACCACGGCATCAAAACGTGCATCCTTTTGAGTGCCAATGCCAACACCAATGTGCTATGTCTTCTAGTAACACTCGTCTTGATGAGGCCAAGTAACAAACCTCAAGGTAGCAAAAATAGCAACCCAAAAATGGACCACGATGGCGGGAATATTTAAAAACCGATACTTACATGTAAGTTATAGCTAGGCAGTTGTTTGTTTATAGGGCCTACCATTGTGTAGAAGTTGTAAATCTTGATCTGTCGCCGGATATTCAAATTAGAAGCGAGGATAAGATTCGATTTTGTTCCTAAACTTTAGTAAAGAATAAATTAGAACATTTAAGGGATGATCAATCAAGTGTACCCTTTAAGGTGGTCTTCCACTCGAAATTTGAAAAGTTTTAGTTTTTATTTTCCCCCAATAGTATAAGCACCATAGGACAGTTCATCTCAAACTGATACTCTTGACAATTTTGATTGACATGTTGTTGCCATGGTAAACGAGTTACAGGCCCCCAACTGTGAAAAAGGTAGTGTTTTTATATAAAAAAGATATCTCAATAACTAGAGGTCCCATTTACTTGATATTGGTATCAAAATGGACTAGACATATAGCTTTATGTTGTGAACCTCAAAAACCTAACTTAACCCTGCCAAAATACCATAAAATTGCAACTGTTCCTTAATTTTGACATTTTTACATCTGTGATTACCATGGAAACATCAATTAACAGCAACCTGACTCTAAATCCTTAGATATTTTAGGTTCACAACACAGAACTATATTCAAACTAACCTGTCTGAAAATTTCATCCCGTTTGAGCTAATACTTATTAAGATATCCTATTTACCATCAAGGGCATTCTTGCAAAATTGCGCAACTGAGAAAATCAGGTTTAAAGATTTAATTTAAGTTGAAGAATCAAAATATTGACAAAGGCAATTGGTGCCTTAAGATAGTCTAAGCCAAGTTCTTTAGTTGTTCTTATTAAAATGCATCAGATGCATAAGTTTCATCCTAATTCTTCCTTGAATTTGTCCTTTTCTCCTTGTTTTCCCCCTAAGTAGCCTTGCTCTTGTCCTTTTCGTCTCCTGGAACTCGGATTTTTTTCTGATTGCTTGCAACAGATCTGTAACTTCAAATCAGGTCTTCTGTTTTAATACTTCAAAGCAACAGCCGAATTGGGCTGAAATATAGAACTCCTCAGTCCAACCACACAAGCAGCAAAGTAAAGGAAGATATGAGGCGCATATTTTGCGTTTCATAGTCAGCATTGTCTTGTAAAATCAAATCACAAGAAAAGCAGTTCTTTGCATGGCATACCTCTAGCTTTAGCTAAACACAGTCGGTCTCTTCGGTCTGCAAACTGAAATCCACTTATATTTGATTCCTTGTTTGGATCCCTTCAATCCGGGCTGCCATCAGAAGATTTGATTGCCTGATATACTGGAATTTTCCGGGCAGCGGTGAACATCCTTCGCCATGTTGTTGCTCGATTTTGCTGCTTCAATTCAGAGTGCTGATTTTCATGATATGTACGCTTCTTTGCGTATAACGGAAACGAAACTTCGATGGCATTCAAAGCCAGATTATAAAGCTAAAATCACAATAGGAATACAGTTCGAAAATACCAGTACGACAAAAATGGCGGATAATACGCTGCGAAATCATTTCGCAGTGTATTGTCCGTCATCTTGCTGGCCATCTTGAAAGTACTCATACGCCACTTCAAATCCCACCGGGGTCAAGATTTTCTTGATCCAGTGGGAACCCTCCCAAAACTCCTTTTAAAGGGTGTATACCCAGGGGGCTTTGGCGTATCGGCAGTATTGCCTACTACCGGCACACCATAATACTCATTAATATCAATTAATTCCACTTTATACGGGTGCCGCGGGGTCCTTCCTATATATGCTGCCACTTCATATATGCCTATTTGAGATATTACCAAGCCAATTAAATAGCTTGGGAGGGTTCCTAAGAGAGGTTTCTTCGTTTTCTTTTGGCCGCAATTTGCTTTTTGTTTTCGTGAACAAACCGTTGTTATGGCGGTTGCTATGGTAAAAATTAATACTCGCTCAGGAATTTGGCTAACTTTTTCCACTTCCACACTGATTTTGGCAAAAAGAATACTTTAGAATGAAACATTAATGGCTAAAGATTGCAAAATGCATTGAATTCAAAATGTAACATTTTTGAGCAAAAACGCCAAATTTTGAGTGGAAGACCACCTTAATATAAACGAAAAACGAGTCCAAATTCTATTCTGCTTTTAACTTTCACCTAAGTAGATAGACAGAAAAGAAAACGAGCAGTTTTTTCCATCAGACGCCAACATCCAACGTTAAATACAGCTGGGGGTAACGACAATTACCCGCCATTTTAAACCACGTGTTGTCACGTGACTAAACAAATTAAACCACGTGACAACGCGGAGCGTACTTTGCTGAAGAAGACAAAAGCCTCCTTCGTTTTAATTTTCAGACTTTGTGGCGAGAATGATTATTATCTAGTTAACACTGATGTAGGTTTATGTTGATGAACAAACAAAGTGGCTTTTAACCTTGAAAAATCGACTTTCTGTTAAATTTAGACGAAAATACATTTACAACAACCCCTTCTTTGTTTTCGGCTCCATTTATACTAGAGACGTCTTGACAGTCTGCTTGGTGCGTCTAAATGTACCTCTTCGTATCACGTAATCGTTTGCATATTTGTAATTACCCGGATATGAAAATATAAAGGATGACTGCTCGCAGTTTAGAAAACGTCAAAATAATATTGTCTAAACAAAAGAACTGTCAGCAAAGACCGTGAAATTTGCAGGCTATTCATTAAAATGTCACGTCATAAATGTTAGTTGAGAAATGATTGCACTTGAAGCGGACTGTGTCATTCGCTGAACTGTAATACAGCAATGTAGCAATGCAGCAATACAATAGCTAATTATGCTAAATTACGTTTACATTCCGCTGTTTCAACCCGTGAATAAACCACAGAAGGATCTTGAGGTGAATAAGCCAACAGCTATTCCAAGTCGAAAAATCTTATCTTCATAGGTATTGATAATTTATCGAATGCCACAACTCTTTATACACAATTGGTTTACGATTCAGCAAAATAAAAGCGCTCCACAGCTGAAATTTATATATGTCAAACAGTTTGGTACTTTGCGACGATCGGACGGCGATTAAAATTCACAACAAGCGATTTGCAACTACACAGTATACAAGTTGATTTCAAAATGATCGGCGGAAAATATCAATTGTTGTTATCAAGTTTTGCCATACAAGAGTTCGCACGTTAAGTTTCAATTAATATGTAATACACTTACCAATTCCTGTACGGCTACCCCCACTCTTAATTATCGAAAGATTCTTTGCACTGGACGAGTTAACACGACATTGAGTAACGTAGTGGCTATCTTGTCAACTCAAGCTGACCGTGACCTGACCGATTTGATTAATGCAGACATCAATCAAAAGCACGTTGTGCTCCATGTCTCGTGTTACTTTAAACTTAAAAGCTTTCTTTGACCTTGCTGGCTGCATTATACTCGGTGTCAGGTTATCGACAATTGAAAAGAATACATTTTTTTAAAGAAACATTTAGACCCTTCACCTCAAATACATTATGACCCTTTAGAATTCCATTCATTCACTAAGCGGGACGGCTGTACACAGGCTAAATTAAAACTGTTCTTGTCGCTCCATAAAAGTTGCCTTATATTGTAGCGTGATTCACAACACTATGTACTTGTCGCTCTTTCAAAGATTTTAATTAGCCTGAAACGCTGCGATAGAAGAAAGATTGTTACTCCATACCAACTTAAGGTGGCTCCATATTTATTCCGGGCGCACTTGTCCATGACAAACTTTGCGTTATAACTTTTTAGGCTTTGACGCGATGGCGGTGAAACTTTGGGAAAATGTTCACCTATCATTCGGTAATAGTAATATGAAATTCGATTTAACTGGATAAAAATATTTTTGATATTACTGGCAATTAATTAGACCCCACTTTTTACAAAAAATCGAGTCTAGAAAAAAATTTTGCTGTTAGATTTTGGCTAAACTTCTAAAGTCAGCTTATATTGACTAAATACATATTATAGTCAAGTTTCAGAAAAATCGTCGGAACAGAATCGCTGAAATATTAAAGTCACCTAATTTCGACACTTAAATTCTATTGAAATGTTCTTTTCTTGGCGCCTGTTGTAAAAACAAGCTACGAACCCAAATTTCTGCAAGAAGCATCCCCAATGCTTGCTAAATCAATGTGCCTCGCCGATTTGCGATCGTGACAACCGTTAAAAAGGATTTGCTTTCCCAGTAAACATTACAAAATGATCGAAAACCTTCTCAAACCAACAAAGTTACATTTGTCAAAAATTTTTCAAAATTACACCGCAGTTTTGTGTCAAACTCCTTCCAAACAAACTTCAGGATACTGCAATGTTTTTGCATCGATTTTTGCTGCTGTACGATGCTGTAAATTGGAGAATTTATGTTGGGATTTCAAGCGGCTCCGCGACTGTTCTCTGGCCAAGCGGACGAGCAGTTTTGTTTACGTAGTTCTGAATACGAAATGAGCACGTGCGTTATTTATTGCACGAACTCGCACCTTTTCAAGAGGGGGCGTGATATGCGCGCCGACTCGACGAGCCCGGGAGGTGAGGGAAGGCCTGATTTTTTTCGTGTGATTCTAAGTCATGATCATTCAATGTTTGATTTGAGAAAAGCCCGTGCGGAATAATGCAGGGAAATAAATTACAATACACCTCATTGTTACTTTCATTGAGCGTACATCTTCCCTCCCCTCCTGAGCGCGCATATCAAATACACCCCCCTTGAAAAGGTGCGGATTCGTGCAATAAATAACGCACGTGCTCATTTCGTATTCAGAGCTACATAAACAAAACTGCTCGTCCGCTTGGCCAGAGAACAGTCACGGAGCCGCTTGAAATCCCAACATAAATTCTCTAATTTACAGCATCGTACAGCAGCAAAAATCGATGCAAAAACATTGCAGTATCCTGAAGTTTGTTTGGAAGGAGTTTGACACAAAACTGCGGTGTAATTTTGAAAACATTTTGACAAATATTGAAGGACCGTAGCCAGGGTTAAACATATTAAAAATTTAAAGGCGATCTCTGGCTAAAAATATTTAAAAAGTACGAGCTTTCGACTGTTTGAACTACAGTCTTCAACGGGTAAAAAAGAATGACGAAATATGAATATAAATGTGTAAGAATAAAAAAGAATGGACTATGTAAATTAATTATGAATGTGTGTAAAAAGAATGTTGTATTGCCCAGGGAGTGGGCAGGAATTGTTATCAGCATTTGGAGTGACCATGGAATGCCACGATTCTAGTGTTTTTCTTGTTCGGAAGCTGCCTTTGTCGATTACGGAGGCGTTATTAAAGTCAATGGAATGGTCATGGGACCATGCATGGTTCGCAATTCTGGAGCCTTTAGCCGCTGTTTTTACATTTCTTAAATGTTCTTTTCTTCGCGTGTTAAATGCTCTGCCAGTTTCACCAATGTAACACCACGAACAGTCGGCGCAAGGAATTTTGTAAACAACGTTGGTTTGTAAATCCGGAGCAGGGCGAAACTTCGGGGCCGGGAACTGCTGTTGTAGAGTGTTCATTGGCTTATTTGTGACCGAGATATCATACTTCTTCAAGACGCGGGTCAAGGGCTCAGTTACACCTTTGATATATGGAAGGGACGCGAAAGACTTGCGTGACTCAGTAGATTCGACTAAATTGAAAAACATTCCAACAAGTTCCTCAGGGGATAAATTTGGCGGTGGTCGAGTTTTTTTGGTCTGTAAATCGTGGATAAGTTTTGACGGATAGCCATTAGACTCCAGCGCTGCGTAAACATGATTAAGTTCGCGTTCTTTCCCTTCAGATGTGTTAGGTAAATTCAACGCTCTATGTAGGAGGGTTGCTGCCGTGCTCTCTTTGTGTTTTTTGTCATGGTGGGAATTAAAATCTAAGTATCTGTCTGTGTGTGTCGGTTTTCTATAGACATCCACAGAAATCAAGAATGCAAGAAGAATGCAATGGAAAAATCTCTTTCCTTGACACATTGGTTTCTCGCAGCAATGGAGCAATTTCTGTGGATGTCTATAGAAAACCGACACACACAGACAGATACTTAGATTTTAATTCCCACCATGACAAAAAACACAAAGAGAGCACGGCAGCAACCCTCCTACATAGAGCGTTGAATTTACCTAACACATCTGAAGGGAAAGAACGCGAACTTAATCATGTTTACGCAGCGCTGGAGTCTAATGGCTATCCGTCAAAACTTATCCACGATTTACAGACCAAAAAAACTCGACCACCGCCAAATTTATCCCCTGAGGAACTTGTTGGAATGTTTTTCAATTTAGTCGAATCTACTGAGTCACGCAAGTCTTTCGCGTCCCTTCCATATATCAAAGGTGTAACTGAGCCCTTGACCCGCGTCTTGAAGAAGTATGATATCTCGGTCACAAATAAGCCAATGAACACTCTACAACAGCAGTTCCCGGCCCCGAAGTTTCGCCCTGCTCCGGATTTACAAACCAACGTTGTTTACAAAATTCCTTGCGCCGACTGTTCGTGGTGTTACATTGGTGAAACTGGCAGAGCATTTAACACGCGAAGAAAAGAACATTTAAGAAATGTAAAAACAGCGGCTAAAGGCTCCAGAATTGCGAACCATGCATGGTCCCATGACCATTCCATTGACTTTAATAACGCCTCCGTAATCGACAAAGGCAGCTTCCGAACAAGAAAAACACTAGAATCGTGGCATTCCATGGTCACTCCAAATGCTGATAACAATTCCTGCCCACTCCCTGGGCAATACAACATTCTTTTTACACACATTCATAATTAATTTACATAGTCCATTCTTTTTTATTCTTACACATTTATATTCATATTTCGTCATTCTTTTTTACCCGTTGAAGACTGTAGTTCAAACAGTCGAAAGCTCGTACTTTTTAAATATTTTTAGCCAGAGATCGCCTTTAAATTTTTAATTTTGACAAATGTAACTTTGTTGGTTTGAGAAGGTTTTCGATCATTTTGTAATGTTTACTGGGAAAGCAAATCCTTTTTAACGGTTGTCACGATCGCAAATCGGCGAGGCACACTAATTTAGCAAGCATTGGGGATGCTTCTTGCAGAAATTTGGGTTCGTAGCTTGTTTTCACAACAGGCGCCAAGAAAAGAACATTTCAATAGAATTTAAGTGTCGAATTTAGGTGACCTTAATATTTCAGCGATTCTGTTCCGACGATTTTTCTGAAACTTGACTATAATATGTATTTAGTCAATATAAGCTGATTTTAGAAGTTTAGCCATAATCTAACAGCAAAATTTTTTTCTAGACTTGATTTTTTGTAAAAAGTGGGGTCCAATTAATTGCCAGTAATATCAAAAATATTTTTATCCAGTTAAATCGAATTTCATATTACTATTACCGAATGATAGGTGAACATTTTCCCAAAGTTTCACCGCCATCGCGTCAAAGCCTAAAAAGTTATAACGCAAAGTTTGTCATGGACAAGTGCGCCCGGAATAAATATGGAGCCACCTTAAGAAAAATTTAGACTCTTCACCCCAAATACATTATTCCTCTTTAGAACTCGATTTATTATTTTTTTTTTAAATTGTCGTTTGATAATAGGTAAAGTCTGTATAGGGGCCCATCAGGCCGGAGCTTATCCCGGTTTCCGTAGCATGAAGCGACTAGGAGTATTGCTACTCCCCCCTGGATGGGACGCTAGTCCATCGCAGGGTTACCCCCAGCAGTAAATTCGCCGGTACCCATTTATACACCTGGGTGGAGAGAGGCACTATGAGAGTAAAGTATCTTGACCAAGAAGACAACGCAGTGCCCCGGCCAGGGCTCGAAGCCGGACCGCCCGATCCGGAGTCCAGCGCACTAACCATTAGGCCACCGCGCCTCCCACGTTTGATAATAGGGAGCTTAAGATCCAAGAAGCGACGGTTCTAAGACGCGACCGGAAGTAAGTTTTCACAGAGGAGGCATGTTACGCATGCTCAAGCCGTTGTCCTGATGGCATCACGTCGTGTCGAGAACGCGAAGTTTGAGGTTTTGGCGTTGCGAAGAAAACGTGAGTATTTTCCCTTTCAATTTGCAAAGTAGGCGGCTTTGTTTACCGGTAAATGGTTCGAAACAGTTGCTTAAGATTCTGTTGATGCATAGAATTTGAAAATACACTTATTTAGCCAAGAATTATTCTTCTAATGCGAAGATATTATTCCGACTTTTTTCAACAGTGTTTCAAGTAAACAAGCCGACCGATGGAATCATGGTGAAATCAAATCTTCTTCCATTTTGTAGTCGTCAAGAAAGTTCCTCATTCAGAGCTTTCGAGAGAAGCAAGAAGGAATGGATCGAACTTTGAATTTTGTGACGTAATAATTTTTTTTTGACGGCTTTGCGATCGAGGAGACGATCGTCATTTGAAGAGCGAATAATGTAAAGTTTAAGAGTTTGAGTCAGTCTAAGTAATTAAAGTAATTCTAAAAAGGCCTAAGTTCTTTTAAAACATGGTAGTTATATTTTTTACTACACTGGAATCCAGTTTAAAAGATTAATAATTATTAAAGCTCTGAGTAAAATTGTGAGCATTGTGCGATATAGGAGGATTTCAAACACTGGATGGCTAATAAAAATCATCAGTCCGCTCAGCTTGGTATGGAACAACGAATTTTTTTATATACCTCAACTGAAATGCACTTTTTTTTTTTTGATTTGCACGCAATTATATATAATCAGGACGTATGAGCGCGAATGTGAATGTGGCCAAAAGCTAAGATTGTATTCACTATTTTCTTTTTCGTACTCGAGAGTCACACAAAACACAAGAATAAATTTCTACACAAAAATTTAACTTGAATGAAACGATATTTCTCAATGCAAATTAGAAACCGCAAACCATCACGCAGGGTAAAACTTTCTTGAATGAATAAATTCGTGTCGTTTTTAGCTGAAGGAAAATCTAGTGGTGAATAATAAATACAGATCGTTTACCGACTGTCTCCCCGGACACTGTGAGGTTTGTTTCTATTACCTGTTTATAGTCCATGTTTTGGCCACAGAGATGTAAATTTTATTTAGCTTGTACATATTAACATGCGTCAAAAACACGTCTCAAAAAGCGTGCACGTGGAAGCTGCATTATTCGGTGAGGAAGTTGAAGCTGAAGTTGATATTGAAGTTCGCAATACTTGCCAAGCCAAACCAACAAAATAAAACTGTTAATAATCATAATAAAAATACTAGCAAGCTCTAGTTATTAAAATTCCTTACTTCCAACTTGCTACAGTTAAGCAAAAGATGAACGAACAGTTGTGCAAAGTCTGTCTGTTCTTCGGCGGGTATTCTTCGCCGTATTTATTTTGTTCTTCGGCGGGCACTCTTCGCCGTATTTAATTTTCTGATCAAAAAGTCGTTGGGACTGCATCCTCTTTAAGGCAAGTCTTAGAGACTTGAAGGCAGAACCCAGAAACCTCCTTTCTGATAGATTTTGTTTAATACAGTTTTCAGTGAAATGAGCCGCATAAATGCATGAGTGCTTATTTTGGTTCAAACAATTTTCTTTTCATTTTTACAACCCAACGTTCTCCAAATTTTGAATCTTCAGAAAACTTAAAAGTACTTACTCTAGACTTTGTATTATTTTAGTTTATTGCTGCTCAAAACGAAGTCACCGACTTGGTGAACTTCAGAACTGAACGGCTTTGAATTCCCCGCAATCTGACAGGTCACCAACAGTGACGTCTTAGTTGTGTTTCCGGCAATTTCCCGACAGTTTTTCCGACTGCTCCACGATTATGAAGGCCAAAAATAAGAACTTTGAAACTTGCAATATCTCTGCGATGCAAAGTCCAATTACTTTGAAACTTCAGAATATGTTTATTTGGCTCTTAATTAACAGATTGGGCAAAAATAAAGAAAAGTCAAAATTTCGGTTCATTTGACCTTTAATTGTTTCTTACTCCTTTAGACTCAATCACAAACCTTATGTAATGTATTTCACGAAGTATACCCTCGAATCTCTCCGCCGCAGTCAAACAGTACAATCATTCATCATTCCCAATTTTTTTTTTTTTTTGAAGAACGGATTGCGCGGATTTAGCAAAAATGTCGAATTGTGTGACACTGGGTCATCAGGAGGAGAGCATTGGGGGTTGTTGAAACTCCAATGTCCCCCTCCATTAGCTTGAAACATTCTAATGTCCCACGCTAGGAGAACGCGAACGGCTGTTCAGTTCTGCGTTTCACAGGTCGAAAGAAATCGAACTATTTTGGTTGTGGTTTTCCTATTCTTTCTATACAGGTCTCGGACGCGAAAGAAAACTAGTAAGAGTTTGAAGAATATTTTTGATCATGATTTAAAAGTTATCTATGATTATTGATGGAATTTTAAACCTCTTCATCTGTAAAATAAAACAGAAACAGCCGTTGAATTCTCATAGAACCCTTTTACAAATTTCGTACAAAACGTCACCTCCATAAATAAGGGACGCACAGACAGACAAAATATTGCTCTATTCTATCATAGTTAATAGAGGGAGACTGGTTATGAAAGCTGGCGGACTTCAAAGGCCTGAACAAAAGAGGTTGCTGAGAGGTTGAAGGTACCAGTCACGTGACCGCGAAGGCGCACACTCAAAACAAGATGGCGGACGGCGCAGACGAAATTTTCGTATGGGGAGATAATTTTGAGACCATTTTAGACATTGTGGAAGAAGACGAAGAAATAGACGAGCAGTTTACATCAAGCAGGAATGCCGTGATCGACTTCATAGAAATCGTAAACAAACTTGAAACGCTGCAAGAATTCGAAAGAGGTAGTAGAAGGAATGTCCTACTTAAGTTTTGATTTTTCTATTAATTTATAGGCTCAAAAGCAGGAAATTGTTTGTCAGGAGTGTGGCAAAAAGTACAAGACAAGAGGTGGTTATGAAAGACACAGAGTTGCTAAACAGTCGCCCTGATTCTATTATCCTTTTGTCAAGCTGGAAAATCATTGGGAAGCTTAAAAAGACTGTCTTAATTATTTTGTGTTATTAGCTGTGTCTTTTCACACCTAATAAATCAAATTATTTTTGAAAAGCAGACGGTTCATTTCAGGCCCCCATTCATAATAGCAGTGCGTATTTTAAACACTATGTGTTTACTGAAAATGCATCTATTCACACTATCAATCACTATTGACTGTTGTAGATTCTGGGCGGATGGTTAAAACGGATCCACAAGTATGTAGAAGGGACCTCAGACAGAGATTATTTGTGTAACTGATTTTTTTCCAACGATTGCTTGTTCACCGAGTAATAATCAATCTTTAATTTTAATAAAAATCGTGCAAAAGAAAATACATCAAAATTGCAAAAAAGATAACGATAACTAACAGTCATAACAATGAATTTTATTACAAAAAATCTAACGTTCGCAAGTCAATAATATGACCACCAGACTTGAAAACATAGCGAAACATACCCTAATTCTTATTCAGTTTTCTCAACGCGATATTTAACATTCTTTCCTATCAATTCATTTAATTACTTCCACTTCCTTTATCTTCATGATTAGTTTCTGGTGGTAAAAGTAACATTTCGAAGATATAATATACAATTTAGCTTTGTATAGATTTGTAGAGGTTGTTTCCCAATGTTCAAGGCTTTACCTAACAGTAGTTCTTCATCTCTTATTATGAGAGATGTATGGTTGCTTCCTTCCTGCCTGTTTACATCGAGAAAGTTACTGTGTTTTCCATAATCTCATAATTCCAAGCAATTATGATAGCCTTGACTATATACGCACACTTATCACTTTTTAAAAGGTCTCTCTACAAAAATAAGTAATACATCAGAAGTCGAAAATCCATTTCTTTCGAATTTAAATCGTTTGTAGAAATACATTATCTTAGCAGTCTACCAACATTGCATTTCTGATTGTTAGGCGTGGTATATAAAATCAATTGAATTTTTTAAAGTTCAATTATATACACGGGATAAGTGGTCATCTCACATCTGACTGCTATTTAACTTTTTTAACATTAAAAAGAAACAGAACATCACAGCCAAATTATAAAACGGTTGTTTATTCGCGACCCTCCATTATTCTGTGTCCGTCATCTTGTCAAAGTTGACATAGTCCTTGTCATCATAGACTTCTAAGTTGACATATGTCTGCGAATAAAAACAATTAGCAATAAGCCGCGTTTTTCTAACGTTTAAGAGAATCAATCTCAGATTCAATTACATAGTTTTCTGTTCAGGTCAACCCTGGTAGGTCATTTAGCAATTTACTGCCTTCCTCTCGCCTTTCACTTGTACTATAATTTGGGAAAGGATTTTTTAATTACCGGGAGAGAGTAGTTTTTCCTCAAATCACTAAATAATTTATTGAATTTAAGTAGCATTGTTGCATTTGTCATCGTATGATGTAAAGTAATGTGTTTAGAGAGTCACGAGAGAGAATTTATACGCAATTTCAAGGCGAATACTAGGCAGGAAAGATCGAACAAAAACTTCTTGCTCTCAAGTTTGAATATAAGTCCATGTAAAAGTCTTTCAACTAAATGCAAATTGCAAAGGTGTACAGACACGTGGAAGAAAGCCACACAGTTTTGGTCCAAAGGGTAGCAGCTTAAACAAGATTGTGCTTGTGTGCATATGAATTAAAATTGACCTGTTTATCATCCAGAAGTCTTCTGGCCGCAGAGCAAAGCCACTGGAATGTTGGCCTTTTGTGGGGCTGCTCTTCCCAACACTCCGTCATAATGGAGTACCTGGAAGATAATCATACAGTGTATCTTGGCTACATTTGCATTTCAAAGTCGTTAAAATGATAACGAAAAAGAACTTTGTCCTGAAGTCATCAATTTCGGGTTAAATACCATCATGCCAGAGCGATCGGTGAGGGTTCATGAAACTGATCGTCCTTGGCTGACCAGTCAGCTCAAGGCTCTCATCGCTTGCCGACAAAAGGCCTTCTCCTCCGGGAATGAACTCCTTTACAAGATGTTAAGAAACAAAGTGAACCGCGAGCGGAAGCGCTGCCGCAGTGTCTACTATGAGAACAAAGTGAAGGACCTGCGCGTCTCAAAACCCCGAAATTGGTGGAGCGAGGTTAAGCAGCTATGTGGGGCCACCAGAAACACCGGGCGTGACCTTAAATCGGTCCTGCATTCAGACCTTGGTTGCGAAGAGACCACTTTGGCTGAAAGCGTCAATGAAGCCTTTACCAGCGTCACGAAAGACTACTCGCCCCTGACAAATTGTTTTCGTGTACCAAGAGATGGTGACCAGCCAATATCCGTCACTGAACAGTCTGTCGTTAAGAAACTTCGAGCAGTTAAAACATCTCGTGCTGGTGGACCTGATGATCTTCCTAACTGGGTGCTAAGGGAATTTGCTGACATTCTGGCCGCACCCATTGCTGACATCTTGAACACCTCCTTCTCTGAATGCAAAGTTCCTCGTGTTTGGAAAATCGCTGATGTCTCGCCTCTTCCAAAGGCTCCAACAGTATGCGATTTTAATAAGGACCTGAGGCCGATCTCACTAACATCTACACTGTCAAAGATTGCTGAAAGTTTTGTAATCGAGAAGTCCGTAAAGCCTGCAGTGCTATCCTCTATTGATCCAAATCAATATGGCTTCATCCCAGGCTCCTCTACGACTTTTGCGCTCATTTCTATGTTACACCATTGGCTGGGAGCTACCGATGGCACTGGGGCTGCTATTAGAACCGCCTTTGTGGATTTTCGGAAAGCTTTCGACTTGGTCGACCACCAGACATTAATTGCCAAACTGTTAAGCCTAGAAGTCAAACCAACTTCCCTTAATTGGATCATAGATTTTCTAAGGGACAGACAGCAAAGGGTGAAGCTACACGGGACCTTCTCCACCTGGCAAACCGTCACTGCAGGAGTGCCACAGGGCACCCGACTCGGACCTTGGCTGTTTCTCGCGATGATCAATGACCTTGATCTACCTGGAGAGTCCATGCTTATGTGGAAATTCGCTGATGATACCACCATTTCCGAGATAGTGCAGCCGTCCAACGTCAGCAATTTACAGCATGTTGTCGATCACGTCAATAAATGGTCTCATGAAAACCACCTTCAGCTGAACCCAAGGAAGTGTAAGGAGATGCTGACATGCTTCAAAAGATCGCCACCTCTGTTTGACCCAGTCGAGGTGGATGGACTTAATTTTGAAAGAGTCTCTTCCGCCAGAGTTCTAGGAATTACTATCAGAAATGATTTAAAATGGAACGATCACATAGAAATAATCACATTAAAAGCTGCTAAGCGTCTTTACTTATTACGTCAGTTAAAACGTGCCGCAGTCAGCTCTAATGATCTAGTTCTATTTTATTGTAGTGTAATAAGATCAGTCCTTGAATATTCATGCCAGTTGTTTCACAGCAGCCTTCCTGGCTATCTGTCAGTGGAATTAGAACGCATCCAGAGGCGTGCTATGCGTATAATTTTCCCAAATTCAGGATACATAAAGGCATTGGAAGAGGCTGGTATCCCTACCCTTGCTGGCAGGCGTGATTTGCTTTCAAAGAACCTATTTAATGATATTGTAATTACAAAAGACCACAAACTAGTCAATCTGCTGCCTAAAAGGTCAACTAACAGTCACCAACTTCGCAACAGGAGAGTGTTCGACACACCAGTTTGTAGTACGAACCGTTTTAAAAACTCTTTTATTATAGACAATAGTTTAAATTACATCGCATAGATCGCTTTTAATAGTTTTTAATATATTATAATGTTAATAGCTTTTAATATTTTTTAATCTTGTAATATATAGTTTAAATATTTTTATGAATTGTGACAGTACACGTAATTCAGTCCAAGGACTGCAAAGTGTTATACTTTTAATAAACGATACTTCTTCTTTTAGTTTGAATTCGGGAAGACTGAAACAATTTCAGATGGACGTGGAAACGCCAGACTTACGATTTGATTTTGCAGAACAGGCCTCGGGCCGGGTTGTTCGAAAGCCGATCAACACTAACCCAGCCGGATTAAAAGGTGATCGCGATTGACTGGTTCAACTGCTCTTGTATAAAAGTGTTTTGATTCTTACGTGTGGCGTACGTAAGAGATAAGTCGACATCAAAACTGGAGGACAGAAAACATAAATGTTAAACGTTCCTGAAGATGAAAACTCACGTCATTCCTCTATTAGCTTAGCCGCGCGGTTCAGAAGTCAAAAATAACCGGAAACCATTTTGGACATGGAATAGCTAAGAATGGGGCCGTGTGCATGAAACAGACTAAAATCTGGAAAAACTCGAAAAACGCTAGTCAAGAGTAGTGATTCACAATTCATCTCTAATTTGCGTCGTTTTACCTATAGTTGGTGACGCATAACAATTAAGACAGCAAAATACTAACAGTTCTTTGGAGATGTGTCTTGGCCTTGGCATTCGGTACCCTGTCTGCAACAGTTCAGCCACTTGTCGAGATTTCACTCCAGGATAAGGCGATTCACCTTTGAACATTAAAACATAACATGTCTGAATGTGTTACATGTATTTGTTTTGAATTAGATAGGTGCTATTTTTCCTTGTTCCCCCGAAACATTCCTCTGTGCTCTGTTCCCTTGTTCCCTAAAAGTATTTTGTCGATTTTTGTGGTCCCTGTCCCTTAATATATCAGAAATAGCTTTTGTTCTCGTGTTCCCAGCTTTATTTTCCTTTTGTTCCCTTGCTTCCAATAATTTTATGGCCATGCTGCCTTGTTCCTTGAAACCCCTGGGAGGGGCTCAATTCACGACAGCAGTTCTATTTGCGTATTAATCGTCCTTGTCTAAGCTAAAACCCATTCAAGGCAATTCAAATTTCCTTATCCACCTACTTTATCAAAAGTGCACTGCGCTTTACCTATGCACGTTTTAATGACCTTTTGTATGATAATGGTGGTGTTCATCAGTGTTACAAAAATAGTTTGTTTGCCTGACAAGCGAATATCACGAAAAAAGATTTTGATTTTTAATATGCAGGCTCCAGGTTTGGTTCCCTCTCTGGAGAACAAATATAGCGGCAATAGAATTGTGTAATTAGTAAAGTACTGTACATTTGACAATTAATACCACTTATAAATTATTATAACGTCACAAAATTAAAAAAAATGCGATAAAAGTATTCGTTTTTGTGAGATTTTACATACCAATAGTAAACACTTCCCACAAAACAATGCCGTAAGACCATCTGTGAAAGGCAAATATTGAGACGCCATTTTAATTCAATTCATTATCAGGGTCATGTTATTACTAAAAGTATTTCGTATATTTTAAGATGTAGTCCTATGATCCTGACTAGGGTGACGGTTTTGACAGTTAAGATTTTTTTAGGAAATTTAATACCATTAACAAATTGTTCAAACATAATGTTCGCTAAGAAGATAAAAACTTTAAAAGTTCAAAGGCTATTATATACATAAGTTAAAATGTAAAACCGAACGTTTTCGACTAAAAGTCATCATCAGGGTTGATGTTTCTTTGCTGCGTGGTTTCGTATTTAAATGTTAAGTCACTCCCATGGGGAACAGGTGAATTGGATGAGCTAATAGCTTTTTGTTTAGCTTTGGCTTTCTTAGAGCAATAAACAAAGCCTCCAGGATCTTGCGTTTTCGCCAATTGTGTTGTCCGGTGATTACATTCCATATGAATGAGTGTCGCGGGAATTCAAGTAGATGTCTCGCAGGTTCTGAGACCTCGGTGGTGTTAGAATGTTCATTAATCCGAACACTGAAATTTCTTTGTGTTTCACCTACATAGTTGACACCACATCATACATCGACTACATCATACATAAGATCTACACTGAAAACATATTGCCGAAACTTGGCTCAAAGATGCTATTCAAACGCCTGCTTCTCAAGGTTACAAAAGGAACTGTGTTTAGTTTCAATAATCGCCTTTACAAACAAGTCGACGGATGCGGAATGGGGAACCCATTATCACCAGTACTTGCAAATATCTTCATGTCCAAACTAGAAGATGACATCGTGACCCCAAACGCCCCTGCCCTCTACCACAGATATGTAGACGACTGCATCGCTAAAAGGAAAAAAGGCCAACCTGATGAGCTTCTAGAAGAATTGAACTCTTACCATCCTAACATCAAGTTCACGGTAGAGGACAACCCAAGCCACTTCCTAGACACACAGTTTCAGTACAAAGATGGGAAATTCGAGAGATCAGTGTACAAAAAACCTGGAAAAATCCCCACACATTGGAGCTCCAAGATACCAACCAAATGGAAAAGAAATTCAATAACGGGGGCCTTGCACCGAGCGAAACGAATATCAAGCAACCTTGCGCAAGACATCAAAGAAATACGCACTAATTTTATTAAATCTGGCTATCCAAGAAATTTTGTCGACAAGACGATTAAATCCTTCCAATATCGCTTGCATGAAGAAGAGCCGATAATTCCAACCAACTTATTCGAAGAGAGAAGACGAATCACGATCAGGATACCGTTTGGCGAAAGAAACGAGAAAGCAAGTTCCAAATTTATAAACAAACTGAACGGTTTTACTCGGAACAGTTGTATCTTCGATGTGATTTGGCTCACAAGGAAAATTAAGTCCCTTTTCAATTTGAAGGACAAAAACGTCCACAAATCCCACGTGGTTTACGAAGGCAATTGTGACTGTGGTGTCAACTATGTAGGTGAAACACAAAGAAATTTCAGTGTTCGGATTAATGAACATTCTAACACCACCAAGGTCTCAGAACCTGCGAGACATCTACTTGAATTCCCGCGACACTCATTCACATGGAATGTAATCACCGGACAACACAATTGGCGAAAACGCAAGATCCTGGAGGCTTTGTTTATTGCTCTAAGAAAGCCAGAGCTAAACAAAAAGCTGTTAGCTCATCCAATTCACCTGTTCCCCATGGAATTGACTTAACATTTAAATACGAAACCACGCGGCAAAGAAACATCAACCCTGATGATGACTTTTAGTCGAAAACGTTCGGTTTTACATTTTAACTTATGTATATAATAGCCTTTGAACTTTTAAAGTTTTTTTCTTCGAATTATTTTACAATATGCGTTAGTTTATGAAGAGAACTTTTCCGAGCAAAGATTCAATCAGTTGGTCTATAGATAAGGCCCAAGACAGCATTCAGGGAGAGATCTAGAATATCATTATAGAGGGAATACGCCTAACTGACAAAAGTATTTGTATTCATTTCATATAAAACGGCAAATTGAGCTCTCAGATGATAAAAGATTTGAGGCCATGTTAAATATCTTTGTACAGAAAATTGACAGTTGCATTCTCTAAAAGTAAGGGTTGAAATTAAACTGAACAAACTTACACGTCACTCATAGTACTAGATTCACCATAGAAAAGGGATTCTGGTGGCATCCACTTAACTGGAAGACGAGCCTTGAAATCACAAAAATACGTTAAGTGTAAGCCAATTTAAATAAACGAAAAAAGTCAATAAAGTAAAACAAAATAAATAATAAAGAAATAATTGAACGAACGAACAAAAGACGGGCAGACTGAGCGAACAAGCCAAGAAAGAATTAAGAAAGGAAATCAGGCGAGCGAATGAATGAACAAACGGACAAAGAATGGAATACACGGAAACGAGTGAACGAACAAATGAACGAACGGCTTACTGACTGACTGACTGACTGACTGACTGAATGAATGAATGAATGAATGAATGAATGAATGAATGAATGAATGAATGAATGAATGAATGAATGAATGAATGAATGAATGAATGAATGAATGAATGAATGAATGAATGAATGAATGACTTATATACCATTTAGCGGTGTATGATTTTTAATTTGGTTTAATTAGACGAAATCACCTGAGTTGTTCTCGTGTAAACATCTCCCTGCAGACCACGTGCCAATCCAAAGTCGGAAATTTTACACACTTTGCTCTCACCTACTAACACATTGCGAGCCGCTAAATCACGATGAACAACCTAAAATAAAACGTATGAACAAGTTTGTTAATCCCTCCTGCTCAATTTATTCTTTACAATATCTTATACTTACGACAAAACTGATCGCGTTTCACAATTTTTTTCTGATCAGCGGTTTACCTTCATTGTTGCTAGATAGTTCATACCATCAGCAATCATCCAAGCAAAAGATAACAGATCCTTCTCACTGAGTCTGGAGTTTGGTCTTTTTTCTCCTGTGTTGTAAGCATCTTCGATTCCTCTGCTCTTCCGCAGGTATCCCAACAAATCACCATATGGTAAATACTCCAAAACTATCAACAACGGATCTGGAATTGTAAAGTGAGCCTACCTTGAAGTTGCAGTCTAATTTTGACATATGATGTCAAAACGTAACGGATTTACATAGAAAAAATAAAAATGTACATTACCTTTCTCAGTGCAACAACCAACGAGTCTAACAACATGAGGATGAGGATGCAAAGATTTCATGACCTCTAATTCACTGAGCATGTCTTGCAAGTCCTTCTGGGAGGCATTGTCTATATTATATAAGAGGAGGACAGAATGGGTCAACTTACCTGTGAACTACTTACTTTAAAATGATCCCAAAAAAACAAACAACAGAATAAACATGTTTCCTCAATTACCCTTAAAACGAATTGATTTTGTAGTTGATCGCTCCCTTAATTATTATCAATAAATAGACAACTGAATATTCGAGAGACTCTGATTAACATTTTCAGAAACATCTCACGTTTATTAATTCAGGGCTATTGTTAAACTACTGGAATCGGCGAGACCCGTCCCCTGTAACTTGAAAATTGTTAACGATAAGGCAGCAGTTGCTACAACTATAGACGCTTTGGCGTCATTATGATGCAACACGATTTCATTTATGACGTAACTTCTTTGATTTTATTGGCTGAAATAGTATTTAATCAATATTCCACCACGATTGACTGTATAGCCACAAACTTTCAACAGCAACATTTCCGATAAGATTCCTGTGTCTGATAAAACTTTGGTTGTCATCAGCAACCACAATGACGTAATAATGGCATTTTAATATTGAACTGGCCGCCATCTTGAATCCGCCGTTTTGACTTTCTTCAAATTTACTTATTTCATTAAATATCCAGAACATTAAGGAAAAAAGTGTGAAAATGTTGGCACTAGCGTGAATATGTTGCCAGCTACAATCGCCAAAATTGGTTGTTGTAGCTTTAGTCGTTTTCAGGTTATACAGCAGCTAGGTTATACATCTTCAGGTTGTAGCATCAAAAGTCTCCCATCCCTGGTCTGAATAGTGCTTATAAAGAATACATAATGTAAACAAAAGTAAGAAAAACCAAATATACAGTTACCATTCAGGGTCTTCACTGCAACTTCTGATCGCAGAGCCCCGTAAATTGCCTTGGACACCTGACCAAAGTTCCCAGTCCCCAGCAATCTCACTATCGTTATTTGATCACGCTCGAGTTTAAAATCATCACAGATGTCATCAACATACTGATATGCAGCCATGGGAAGCATCGTAACATCTAGGCAAAGAATAAGCAAGAATAAGCCTCACCCGTTTTTATCGACGCATTGATTTATTTTGTAAATTTGATACACGGTATAGGCCTGAACTTTCGTTATTTCGAAGTGACATTTGTTACGCAAACTATAATGCTAAATTTAAAAAAAAATGAATTGTAAAAACAAGCTTAAATTGCAAATAGAACGAATCACAACTGGTTGGAAGCTGACCAGTCGGCTGACTAAATAGCGTTGCCGAGGAGTTAAGCTCGGGACTACCGCCAAGAAGAAATCAAAGCACTTGTAGGATAGAGGATTTGAACCATGCTCTCTCAAATGACAAATACAGCGTCCTAAGCAACGTGCAAAAGCTGCGACACACACGTGCTATGATCGAAACTTACCTTCGTACACCCTTATCCCAGATTCAGTTGTTACTGGTATTTCGTTTTCGTTTGCTTTCTTTTGATGGCGCCACCTATTTCAATCACATAAACAGTGAAACGTTAAATATTCAAGATCCTATTGTCGTATAGTTCATCTGGTTCATCTTTGGAACAGAGCCGTTTGATTAAGAACCGGAGAAAGGACATAGCCCCTATGAAAAGCACTGAACTTCCCTCATTGAGGAGTATTTCTAGCCATTGTATATTGTGAGGCGATTTCTCTTTGTGCACAGCGTTGGAATAACAGGTGAACGAGCACTGCATGATCATCCTAGATATGAAAGCCTTAACCCATTCACACCAAGCTAAAAGACATTTAAAAGCTGTTTAGTTAAACATGCATTAAAATTGTTTCCTTGAAAGAAGTTGGTAATTGAAATTTGTCAACTTCAAATTTATCTCACCAAAAGCACAAATAAGGGCTTACTTGAACCCCATGGAAAATTCATTCTATCAGTTTTCTGTTGTTGATTCTCATTTTGTTAAACCTGGTTCAACTAAACATGTTTTGCTTCTGGATCTGGGAATGAGGTATTAGGACTTATGTCAAGGAACAATGTCAGGATTCAATCAGCATGCACTTATATCGCCAGACTACATGATGACATTGAAATCTTTTTTGGCTAATGAGTGATATATCTTGAATATTCAGCAAAAATATTTGAAAGGTACCATATTTACAAAAAAAGTTTCATTGTGATTTAGATTAGGGCCAATTCGCACTAGCGGACAAATTTTGTAACAATTGGTAGATTTCATCATTAATGTGTCACTTGTTACAGAAAACAAGTGCGAATACGTTTTTTGAGACCTAGAACTTGTCAAACAATTCAGGAAAACAAAGAAGCAGTTGTCTTATGATTGGTCCGCGTTGCACGCGCGATACATTTTGTCAAACAATCGCAAAAACAAGTGCGAACGACTTGTTGGACAAGGACAAATTTTGTCAAAACGGACAAATCTTCAAAGGGGCCGATGTCCTGCCTCAAGGCAGGACAAGTCATGACAAGTCGCATTCCAACGCCCCTCGTATGCCAGATAACAATATGTTGTTGATTGGCTATTGTGTTTGGTCTGGATTGTACTAAAAAAACAAACACGCGAAATTTTTCCGCGATAGGCGGCAAAACATGTTTGTGTGCCGAGGTGAGGTCGTGGAAGGATGGTAATACCGGGGTTGGAACAAATAAATGCGGAGGGAAGCAGTTTGTGCTGATAAATGGAGGGAAAAAGAAATAGTTTTCTTGCGACATTTTCCCCGCGCGAGCACAAAAACATCAGTACACGCGCACTTCAAATGCAAATCGTTTTAAAATTTTTCACCACGTGGACCTGCCTGATTATTTGATGTTTGCACAAGACGACCGTGCCGAGAAATGTACAAGGATGCCAGAAGCACGTGCAAAGCTATTGTACTAATAATTACACCTTTTGTTTTCTTCAAAATGTCTCTGACTTGTCGCGACAATTTTTTTTTCTCAAAAATGTTATGACATTTGAAACTTGTCCGCTAGTGCGAATCGGCCCTTAGATACTTTATAGGGCACAGCATGCATATCACTTGCAGTATGCTGTGCTATTAGAATCACATGCCGGATTCCTTCAGCCACACACACCATCCGTTATGTAATTTTTATAGCTTCTTGGGAAAATGTTTTACAGATTAGAGATTGTTACCAGCATACCTAACAGTTAATATTGTTATATGAGTGACTAATAAATAACAAATTCTACACGTTTTTAGTAAGGACCTTATGAAACCACAACGGCGACACTGATTACAACGTCGACTATAAAATAAAATTATATTTGATTTAACATTTTCGCAAGTATCCTAATTTATTTAGTGCGTTTATTTTTGTCAGAACTAATCTCTAGCTGAATATGTCAGCGTACTATAAAGTTCAGAATGAAAAATCGTCGTCGTGGTTCACGTTCTCCAGACTACGCAAAATTTGGCCATTCCACGTCGTTGTTTTGCAGAGGACTATAAAGAAATGTACCACGATGGATAGCGAGTAGTCCAGTACCTCTTGTGAACCTCCAATTTCAGAGGCATTCTAAAACAATATTGCTCATTGTCTTCAGGGATAGGGGCATTGTTTGTGCCCTTTGTCCTATTGTTCTTATGGCCAATCATGTGAGATGTTCAATACGGTGCTGGTCGACTCTGGATAGCACACGTGCAAAGCTATTGCACTGCTCATTAAGCCTTTTGTTTGGTGACGTTATCGTTGCAGTCACCGTCGTGGTTCCGTAAGGTCCCTATTTTACCGTGCTACCAGACTGACCTTTTTAAGACTTTGTAGCAGGCAAAGGAAACGGCCAGAACTATCAATAAACCAACAAATCCAGCAAAACCATAGATAATGCTCAGGTACATTGCAGTCTTGGAGCGGTCTGTTGAGGGGTTTGAGTATAAGAGACATACAGGGATAAATTGCCACAGACTCGGTGGGCGTTCGGATTTCGGGGAGGACTGGTTGGGAAATTCATTTGCATTAAACAGAACGCTCAATTGCTTTCTAAAAATGTTCGGGAAACTGTAATAATATTTGTTACGCCATTAGACTGTAATACAGCAATGCCGAGGGTCTCTTTCTCCAGGAAACGAAAAGCTATTTTTGTGTAGAACAACAGATCAGGAAAAAAGTCTAAACTCACTGATAAAATGCAAATGAATTTTTTGTTGAGTCCTGCACGTGAAAATGAAAGTTGAATACAATGCCCGTGAATAATGAGGACACTCACTTGTAAACACAAAATCTGCGAGAAAAAAGTAGTACATTGGAGCCCCGATTTTATTGCCTTACGTGTTTTCAATGACCTTGAAACTTGCAGGCCATATAAACTGATGACAAACCTCGAGATTGACATGTTTTTAAAAAAATTCATCGAGAGGTTTCCAAATAATTATCACATTTGTAGGTATAGACCAAATTATTTACAAAAGTGGCAACAAGAGCAGCTGAATGCACGCTCATCAAATCCGTTTTTTTCGCAATCGGTCGTGGCGATCCCCATAATTTTGTATACACGATTTTAAATGGCATCAAACTACTTTGAGATGAAACTACATTCCCAAAGCGCGTCGTGTTCTTCAGATATTACCCTATTATCTCAATAGTATGTTTTTTACTGTATTTATAACCCTCGAAACTTCATCCCCAAAAATTTCGATAACGCTCTCACAGAATTTGTTCAAACTTTGCCAACATTGAGGCAGGTATAGGAAGTACATGCTCCCTTGAGCGATTTCCGAAAAAAACTCCTGGTGCCGAGCAATACGAACAAAATTGATAAACGTGATGACGTCGTTACGTTGCTATGACAACTCCGATGTCAAAATAACACTGGTCATAACAAATTTTCATCTTTACCTAATTCAGCTGTGGTGATCGTTTTTCGATGGCATTGTTAATGACAGTCTGGTTAGTTCTCAAACTTGAGCGGTGTTGCCCCTAAAAAACCCAGTCGAGCCACCTTAAGGTCCTTCAGTTTACTTCCAATCAGTTTACTTCCAATCAGCCAACGCCCATTTCTCAAGATTTTATCGTAAATTCCTTTTTGTGCCTTGGCAAAGATATTATGAGCTCACCGAAATCATATCGGTGGTCTCGACCAGAATAGTAGCGCAGGAGAATAAATGGAATATTAAATATGTATTTAAACATGACTGTTAATTTTGAATTAGCAATGATTGACTGTCAAACCGCTTGGAATTGTGAAGGTGTTCACACCAGGAGGTCCTTTTCCATAGTTATTCTCAGCAATCACCTACGAAAAGGACGGAAGCGTCTTTTTATTTGTACCAGGATCTATTTCATATCACCTCTATAGCATTCTCGTCGCCAGAGGCCACAATCCTTCTGGTCTGCGCCAGGAATCGAGACCTCTGGCCGCTTCCAATTTCTGAGCATGCGCAGAGTACCCGCTCTGTGTTTTTTTAGCCAATCAAATTTGTCAGATTTGACAATGAGTCCGTGAATCGTGGACTTCCGGTTTTAGAGGATCGCGGCCTTTAGAAGGACCGCCGCCTCTGGGAATGAGAATGCTTCTATAGAAATTAATCAATCATTCAAAACCTTTACTTAGACACGATAGTGTAAAAAGCTACATAGCTTGTGGGGTCGTGTGTAAATAAAACATTAAAACTAGTAGATAAAAGAAATAACTTATTATCGCGGAGGCGTGACCCACTCACGCAATCTCCACCGGCCATAACATCAAATGGGACCATTTCGAGGTCTTAGCCAGTGGACGTTCTGATGTACAATGTAACGTGATATATTCACCACCCACCTGAAATTCATAAGTTTTTCCCGCCTTTAGATCCTTAAACTGCTGCTCCATTTTCTTTATAGTAAGAGTCTTGGTATCTGAAGAATCGTCCTTTCTGACGTATTTCACATGGTAACCTTGAATAATCCCGTTCTTTTGTTCCAACTCCCATGACACAAGAATGGCGCCTTGCGCTTGGGCAACAGAGACTTCCGGTTTACCAGGAACTAACAAATAAAATAAACGCACTATCACAGAGAAAACGTTTCATCAATTTGATAACTCGGTGTGATGATAAATAAATCCTCAGATTCGTGGCCCACCCGAGTACTTTTCTCTCCCTTCTTTAACCCCCATCCGGACAATGTATGCCTACATTTTGTTTAGGGAGAGCAGGTTATCAAAACTGGGTGGCTACCCACTGATGAAGTTAAAATGCGGTTTTAAAGAATACCGTGAAAAAATTAAAATGCTTCAAACACAGCGCGCGTAGTATCTAAACTGTCGGGATACAGCAAATTAAATGTATTCCATAAACCTGAAGAACTCACTTGTTCCTGCAGTACTCATTGTGATTGTCGTGAAAATTGCTTCAACTCCATGTTTTCTCTTAGCCAACTCACTCACTCTGTTCATGGCGTAGACTTTTAAAGTGTACTTCATGAATGACAAGAGATTTGTTACAATCACTTGGGTCACGTTCAGTCCTTCCTTATTTGGTATGTAGCTACCATCACTCCCACAGGATTCCTCGACACAGTTGTTATCGTCGTTAATGTTACATGTCTTACGACAACCGACTTTATAAAACACGTGACTCCTGTCACCTGTGACTAATGGCGTCTGCCATCTTATCTCAACTGCACTTTGGTTGACGAATGTAGCGTGGACGTTTCTTGGAGCTGATGGCAAAACTAAATGTAACAAGTGCACGTATTTATCAGTGTGACGTTCACAATACACAAACAAGACAAATGAAATAAAATAATTTCTCTTAAATCCTAGAATATCTTAAAACAAACTCTTGCAAATTTAGCACCCTTTTCTTACCTGTGCAATTAAGGCCAGTTTGGTCGTTATACATTCCAACTGAACAGGCTAGGGTTAAAACAGAAACGTTAGGCGCCTACAAGAGACACATGAGTAAAAGCTAATTTACGGGTAAAATTATGACGCAGGACGTTACATCTCCTGGTAAAGGAAACAGCATATTTTCTAATCCTTGGGCTATTAGTACCGTCAGTTTTAATGCTTGTAGTATTTTTGCGGACAACGACAACCTTTATTTGTATTTTAGAAAAAAAAATATTTACAGGAAAGTAATCTCGTACCCAGATCTTCTCGACCCTCGTAGAAGTGAGTAAACATCTGGGTACTTCTGGGTACGAGTTTAACAGGAAAGTTAAGTAGAGTACTGGCTGCCCTGCTCACAGCAGACAGTCACTCGCAATCTTGAATCAAAACTGACGTCAATTTGTTAATTTTAAAGTGTTTCACTTCCCCAACAACGCTGCACATCAGTTTCTTTACAGAAACCGTAATATCACTTTGTCCATAAAACATACCCTGGCATTTTCCTCCAACATTCTGCATGTCCTCTTTACAGATGCATCTTCCTTTGAAACCACTCATGTCCCATTCACCATTGCTTTGACAATAAATATCCAAAATTCCCCGTGCATAGACCGTACCTTTCACACAACTTGCTTGAACTGGAATCGATTCTGAATCATTTGCTGGAGCAACAGTTCTCGGTAGCGTCACCAAGCTGTTACTGAGTGTTTCATCAGGGCAAACGTTATAAGTGACTTTCACTGAGTACAGAGTAGTGCAAGCTCCAGAATTATGGAATGCTAATATAACATACTTTCCTTTAACAAGGCTGTTTTTTGTTACGAACGTTTGCGAACTGAGAGGCTGCCTAACGTCGGCCACCTTTTCATAAGCCCCTACGTTATTGACAGGGTCAGGATAGCGGGTCACTACTAAAATAAACTGGTCTGACTGGTTTACGTACAAGCCAAACTTGTCATCGCAGTAATGTCCTCCATTGTTCGGCGGGAATGTAGAACAACCTATGATGCGGTACTCGACAGTGACATCAATCCTGTTAGCTTCAGTGACTGCAGATTGATCACTAATTAGCCAATTGTTTGGCTGGGGATCCGACTGTGTAAAGCCAACAGTACATGATGAATATCGTGAAGGTTGAGTCCTTCTCTCCCACCCCTACAAAAATGAACAATTAATCAATACATCAATCATGCATTAATTATAACTAATTAACTTTGTTTTGCTTTACTTCCTAGACCGCCACTTAGTATATCATTGATTTCTAAACAATATTGTAATATCCCGAATATCCATAACACAGCTGTTATTAAACTGAACTAGGATAAACTTTGTATTGAGGAGACACTGGCTCAGATTGTTCCTCCAGTCCTGTTTGTGTTTTTGGATCGAGCCGAAAGTGATCATGAGTACGTAAACTTGCAAAAAGAGACCACTATTCCCGGCAGTAAGAACCGAATTTGGTAAAGGACCAACATAATATTTTCTTCAATATATGGACCTGCTATTAAACTCTGCTAATTAATTAAGAGCGACCGTCCCTATTTTTCGACTACGGTATTTTGGATGCCAAAAAATGAAATTCCTGAAACTTTCTCAGAAGAAAGCTCCGGATAAGTGATTCACATAAATCTAACTTTTAGCTCGATCAAATTTATATTTTATGCGGAACGGGAGCTTTAATTTCGGTTTTGGGGCTGTGAGACGGGTTTCACAGGCCATTTTACGAGACATTTAATTATGTTCGACGTTTTGATTATTTTTATAAAACTCTCTAGGGATATTGCTTTGTGACACTCTCGCTGTAAAAGATTCCATAGCACTGCCCCTCTGTATAGGATGTCGAAAGTTTCATGGAATTGTATGCAGATGGGGGAATAAGTATTGATTTTTTCTAAAATTGTACAAGTGTTGAAACTTGGTGACAGGTCGATCAAGTAGCGATCCGTATAGCAGAATTCTTACCGCTCTTGGAACCAATCAGAAAACTCCTTTTCTTTGGGACCATGCCATGTTGTGCCAGTAGTTGTGCCCAGGAGTAAGCCGGAAGGTGACAGTATAAACAGAATTACATGTAGCTAGCATTGAGGACACCATGCGCGTCAGTCTTAACTTACCCCTTTGGTTTCCCAGAGCCAAGTCTTCGGACCTGCTGTGTTTACTAGTATCACTTGTCTTGACGACACCCAAGCAACTAACGTCAAGACAGTTAAGATGGCGACCCAGAGATGTTCCATACACAGCGGGTGGCAGGTTTCAAAGCTTTTATACCTAAGTATGACAAAATTAATTATATTTAACTCGTGCTGTTTTGGGTAATGGTCTTATCAAACTTGTTACCGTGAAAAAGCCGTTTTGGATCAACTTCAGTTCCGCCAGATTCCTTGAAACATAGCGAATAGTACAACGTCCACAAAAAACAAGTCCACCCTGATGACATTGTTATATGCCAAACATTTCAGAAATATAACCCCAGAGTTTCTAAGCAGTTAAAAACATAAATTGGATTTACATGAAAAAAATATGTAAAAATATCAAAGAAGTACCAGTTCACATAAAAAAGTAGATTCAAAATAGTGTTGCGTAAGTCAGGCATCGGTCACCAGGACCCATGGCATAAACGACCCACAGTGTAAATAGTCTCGGTTTTTCAAAAAATATATACGTTTTGGCACTCTATTTCCAGTAATTTCTCACTTCCGCTCCCTGTCCATCAAACCCTTGTCACTTCATCGTAACATGAAAGCGAGGCAAAGCGTAAGCCATTTAGATGAAGAGTACGTTCCACGCAACAAAGAGAAAGTGTCCTATACAGAGGCATTTGACTACTACTAAGTAACTAAGTGTGTGAGTGATTAGGTGAGAGAGAGAATGTGTGACGTAATTAAACTAAAAAAGTAACGAGTCATGATCATAAAACGTTGGCGAAAATATTACCAATATTACCAATGTGTACATTAATAGCCTGCCAAATGCTGTTAAAAAGACCCGGATGATTTTGTATGCAGATGATGCTGTTCTTTTTTGCGACGCATCAACACGTCAAGATCTTCAAATTGCTCTGGAACGTGACTTCACTAAAATAAGCAATTAGCAATTTGCTAAAGAAACTAGGTCATCGCCTTTCTTTGTTTAATCGCATATCTCACATGTTAGACAATAGAACTCGCATAGCCTTCTACAATGGGCTAGTGCTGCCACACTTAGACTATGCCGACACAGTATGGGGAGATCAACCCGGTCTAAAATCAGAAATGGAAAAATTGCAAAGTTTTCAGAACAATTTTGCCAAGAAAAGTAAATTAAGCAAAATGTCTTCTTCAGAAGCTCTGAAGTCTCTGAATTGGCTTCCTCTGGCCGGAAGACGTCTTTCTCACCGATGTACCGCCGTAAAAAATGCAATCAAAGGAGACATTCCGCAACATTTTGAAAGTTTTAAATCAACATTAAGAAGTTCACATGGCTACAACACTAGACATGGCTACCTACCTAGACTGCCTAAACCTAAAACGGAAAGCGGAAAGAGAGTGTCCTACTTCCGTTTTACAAGTGACTGGATGTCTCTACCAGTGTTTTTAAGAAAGCCAATGCCATGCACAATTTTTAAGAAAAACCTTACAAGGTTCTTAATGGATAAACATTTTTAGATGATAAACAAATATTTTTAGTTGTACGACGTATTGTTAATAGATAACTATTTGTAATTAGTTTTTAGGACGGTAGGTAGTTTTCGTAGTTTCAATTATTGTATATTTTATATTTTTAGATCTGTGACATTTGTACTTCCTATTTTTAGTTTTTAGTTTTTAGTTTTTAATACTTTTTTTATTTCTATGGAGCACCTCCCTGAAAACCACGTATTTATGTGACGGGCGCTTCCTCTTTAAAGATTGTTTTATTATTATTATTATTATTATTATTATTATTATTATTATTATTATTATTATTATTATTATTATTATTATTATTATTATTATTTAAGATTCGCTCAGCTATTGAAGCTGGTTTCATCATTGGCTCCGGGCAACAACAAGTTGCCTAGGGAAACCAAGAAACACCCCTTGTTTGCTGTTTCTCTTCTTTCTACCTCTCCAGCACCTTTCTAAGAATTCTTGCCGACCCCAACAATGCACATCTCTGGATCAGTCCAACAGGAATGCCCACCTCAATGGCTCTCAGATTGTCATTCAATCTCAGTGGTATTGATCCCAATGCTCCCACTACCACGGGAATAACCTTTGCCCTTACACCCCACATTTTTCGAACTTCTCTTGCTAGATCTTGATACTTTTCAACTTTTTCATCTTCCTTCTCTCTCACCCCATTATCCTCTGGAATTGCCACATCTATAATCTGACAGCTCTTTTCTCTCTTGTCAATGATCACCAAATCCGGTCTCCTAGCCCCAATTTCATGGTCTGTTCGCACACTTAAGTCCCATAGAAGTTTGTAATCCTCGTTTTCAAGCACACTCTCTGGAACATGTTCATACCATCTCTCCTTTCGTTCAAACCCACATTTTCCTGACAGGTCCCAATGGATTGCTCTAGCCACGTTATCATGTTTCGTTTTGTATTCTTTTTGTGCCAGTTTCGAACACGAACTTACAATATGGCTAATGGTCACTACGGTTATTATTATTATTATTATTATTATTATTATTATTATTATTATTATTATTATTATTATTATTTTGATGAGTAGTTTCTTGGATATTGATTTCGTTATAAAACTTAACGATAAAAAGTCACGACGTTTCGACCTCTCCGAGGTCATTTTCAAGTGCGAGTAAAAATATAAAAATTAGCATAAATATATTGAAATAGTAAAATCAGGCAAAAATGTCACGAACGCTGAAATGCGGTAAAAATATGTAAATATGTAAAAATAAGTGACAAAATATTAATGAAGATAGAAGTTTAAAAAGACTAAAAATACTACGGAAACAATTGAAAACGATTAAAATAATTAAAAACCGACCTAAACAAACAATTTTGCGCGGATGGAATCGCATTGTTTGTTTAGAGATGGTTTCAGTTCTTTGATAAAAAACATTTCAAAAATCAGACAATCAAACTTGCTCTGACACTTTTTTAAAATTTTAAAAAACTGTGCAATGTCATCTAGGGCTATATCGTGCTGTTCCTTGAGGTGACTTCCAATGGCCGATCCCTTGTGTTCTTCAATCCGTTGGTGAAGATGTCGGCACGTATAGCCGACATTATTATTATTATTATTATTATTATTATTATTATTATTATTATTATTATTATTATTATTATTATTATTATTATTATTATTATTATTATTATTATTATTAACATCAGCAAGTATCTCAAGAACATAAAACGTGATGAGTCAGAACATCAGGTGCTGAATAGATTTTAGGACTTATAGAGCATTTTAGCGGTTTCCACAACAGGGTTATTCCGAAAATAACGGTTGAGAAGAAATGCTAAAAAGGTGTTGTACGATTTTTTTCTGAGGCCGCAGTTGTAAGCTGTAGAGCACAAACGCTAGGAAACACTTCAAGTCATTTTCTCATTTGTGAGGAGAAAGTTATTCAGAGTGATTTTCAATTGTCAAAAGTAATCTGCAGTTACTTTGGTTTTGGTTAACTAAGCTTAGTGGTGGGTTAGAAACTCGCGCCACCTAATCATCTACTCTCTATGCTAATTGGAAATATCTATGGAAATATCACCAGCCGCCTTTTTTTTTCGCCGGTACCAATTTTTACACCTGGGTGGAGAGAGGCACCATGAGAGGTAGATGTCTTGTCCAAGAGCACAACACAATGCCCCAGCCATGGCTTGAATCCAGACCGTTCGATCAAGAGTCCAGCGCACTAACCATTACGTCACCTAATGCGCCTCCCACTAGCTAAGCGATAAGGGCACGTTATAAGCTCTAGGTTTAAGGCAAATGTTGCACATGTAGACAAGTGAATTAACTTAAATCTTTGTCACGGTAAAGTGGCTCTCACATTAGAAGTGATATCTTTTCCAAAAAATCATCCTCAAATGACGCCCCCAAAAGGCGCTTTCTCTTTCTTGTTATGGACGGGTCAACCGGATCAATAAAATGTACCCTTATAAACGAAAAACAAATCGAAAATCTATTCTGCTTTAACTATCTCCTAAGCAAATAGACAGACAAAGAAAAAACACGAAATTCTGTCTTTTTCATTAGACGCCAACATCCAACGTTAAACAGAGATGGGGCTACGAATTACCCGCCATCTTCAACCACGTGTTGTCACGTGACTAAGCAAATGAAACCACGTGACAATGCGGAGCGTACTTTGCCGAAGAAGACGAAAGCCTGGTTTGTTTTAATTTTCAGACTTTGTGGCGTGAATGATAATTATTTAGTTAACAATGATGTAGGTTCATGTTGGTGAACAAATTCGCTTTGATCAGAACACAATAGAGTTCACCAAGTTTATGCTCCTTGCGAATCAACTCATGAAATTCGGAGAAAACTTGGACACAAAATTGCAGGTTTTGCCGCTTCCGAAGACCTTCCGAGTCTATGTTTACAGCAACGTGCGCTATATTCAAAGTTGTGAATCTAATTATAATAATTCGTTACGTTCCAGCGCATAGGGACACAAAACTGTGAAAGCTGAGAATGTGTAATTACTGATACAAAGGACGTTCAGAAATGTACTCTCAGGAATATTTCGTTTGCCGTCAGCTTCAGTCGTCGCAGTTCGTGCTTACTTTTTAAATAAATACATGCATAATGATAGCAAGGTCCCTGCGCGATCTTAAACAAAAGAACTGTTAGGAAACACCGTGAAATTTGCAGGCTTAAGGGGGGTGACTCTTAACTACCAATTTGTTTCTAAGGCAGGTTTCGAATAGCCATATTTTGGAAATCAGACCTCATATGGATAAGCTTTTTGCACGAGTTTATTCTAGTGAAGATTCCTCCAAGAGTTTCAAGTCACGGCCATATTTAACGCGTCGCGTGACCAGAATAGAAAAAAACCCTAAAACTCAAATGGCGGATACATTTTAAAATTTACTGGGAGCGTCAATAGATAAAGAACGTCCACATGCATAATGTGACGTATCGTTTTGTGAAATTCGCATTATTATAAGAGTTATGGCGGAATAAACACTCCTATTTACAGACTTTAATCAGTAGCGTTTCGTCTTTTCGTGTAAACGGTAAAAGCATACGTCAGATTATAGAGACGGCGAGGTTATCTCTAATTCGTAAAAGAAATCGGAACTTTACCTTGTTTCCGTGGAGTTTTAGGAATTTTAAATTTAAACGCGCGGTTTAGGACTGGCACTAGTTTCGCACGCGCAATGATATATTTTTAAAGCAGGTGTAGCCACAGGTAGACCAAGCATGATATTTGCATATATTAAAATGGCGGCCTTCATATAAGAATTTGTATGGGTTTTTAAACGGGGAACTTTTGAACAATAAATAAAGGCGAAATTGCTAAATAAAGTCGATGAAACATAACATGGTGTTGTTTGCTAACGTCACAGCGTGTTTGCAAGCAATTTAGAGCTATTTTACGTCTATTTACTATTAGCTACTATTACCGTGTATAATAATATGACAAGGTAGGACACTTCAGTCGCTTCTAGCGTTCGACACGTGTTGAAATAAGCTCGCATTTCACCCACAAAAATAGTTTTGGCTGTCATTCGGTTCGGCATGTGAATGAAACAATGACACACGAATGTTTTTCTGAAAACGTCTTGCTCATACCTCGCATATCCCGGCAACTAGTCGCTTCTGAAAATCAAAAATCTGTTCAAAATAGCCGCCATATAGGCCGTGTCGCTCACGACAGTAACAAAATAGCCCGAAATAGACTGGACACCAGTCAAATTAAACCACAGCGGAGAGGGACACGCTATTTTTGCTCGCGCTTCAATTTATTTCCACTACCACACGGTGAGGACAAAATTGACGGCTCATTCGTCACATCGTCCACGCGTGACAACATGTTTGACAGCATGCAGCGTCTGCACGCGTAAGTAGAACCTTGTGTCCTGCATGTATTTTCAAATTACTAGGTGCACATATGACATGGATTAAAACTTTCTGTATTTCGATTTTGTCTGCTGACGAATTTTTGAAATTATACCTCCGTTTACACGCGAATACACTTGAAGTCTAAATATTTTGACAATAATATATATAACATTGATAATAATTAAAATGAATTTGTATACTTAAAGCTACTTTTCGTTTATGTATTCACTAACTCTGAAACCATTTAACTGTGTCAGTCAGTGTTTATACATTTACCGTTTTTCTGAAACTTATTGACCATGCATTCAAAAATGTGAGCGTGTAATTTTTAGTCTTTACATAATAATAAATAATAATAATAAGATGGGAAAATATATGCAGCTAACAAATTAGTAAGCACCCTAGTGCTTTGATACGCTTCGAATAACCCTTTTTTCATATAAAAAGTGCGACGCTCGGATTGAAGCATAGCATAGCAGGAAATAGTTACACGATTCCCTTACTTACTTCCTTTTTGTTTTTTTGTTTTTTTGTTTTTTTTTTGTATTTTAATAATTTTTATTAGTTTTCAAAAAATACACAATGTTTAAGTTACAACACTATTACAAACACTACAAGAAATAATAATAATAATAATAATAATAATAATAATAATAATAATAATAATAATAATAATAATAATAACAATAAAATAAAATACAATATTTTAATTACCACACTATAAGCTACTTTACTAAACTATAACAGACACTACAAATACTACAAATTAATCGGTGTTTACACAGAGTCCTCACTTCATTTACCTGTTTTAAGACTTGGTTTCAGTAAATGTGAACCGGTGAGGTGCAATAGTGAAAAATCAAAAAATCTGAAAAAAATTCACAGTATAGCCCTTGGTGAACTATTACTAGAAATATAGTTTTTATTTTGATTCGATTATTATTTTGGGCGTACAGAGGTCATCCGGATTTCGCCGCTCTCGAGCGGTGTTTCAAGGGCTCTCATACCGCACATCGCGAAGACCTCCATTTCAAAACCAAAACAATTTTCCCCAGAACAACAAATAGATAATAAAAAAGAATAGATAATGATAGTCATTTTGAGTGGTTATTTTCTTTGTTTGGATTAATAAAGAATTTTTAGAAGATTTTCAATTATTTACATTTAGTTTGAGCGATTTCTCACAAGTTAAAATTGACAAAATTCAACGGCTAAAATCGTTGACTGGCACATGAGCTAAGGTAAAGAAACTTATACCACGTGAAAGAGCATTCTTTCTTGTTGTAAAATCCGTTTTCAAAACCTTGGGCAACTCAAAAGATGATTTTTGAGGTCGCAAAATGTAAATAGCACTTTCGTGAAATTTGAGCTTTGCCGTAACGGCCTCCAGTCGATGAAAACATCTAAACAATAAAGCTTCAAATACATTCATTATCAAGCACCATCACACATTTACAAGACTATTATGAGTGTTTAATTATCGTTCTCAAGAAAAAAAGTAAAATAATTTAGCATTTCGCGTTCCAAAGTTTACACGGCTCACGTGCCATTTGTCAAGGTCAAAAGCGGTCTTTATCAGATCAAATCGGTTTCAAATAATCCAGAATTTGCTTTCTTAATTTAACACTCGTAAAATAGGATAAAAAGAAGTTCGTACCTTTCACTGAGCTTTCTGTATGTTGAGAAAAATCCAAGAGATCAAAAGAGAGCAAAATCGTCCGGACTGTTTCGAGTCAGAGAACGGCAACATTGCGTTACACTTTTCTGGATATACCGCTGACAAGTAATCTCAATCGCAGTCTTATCTTTGAGAAATGTTTCGTTACATTGGGCAGGAACACTAAATTGACTTACCCTGATTTTGTGTTTCATTCTTTGTTGTTTGCCAGCTTCTCAGGTCGTTCTAACGCGAATTCGGCGGCAGTAGAAACCGAAATAACGATAACTCGCCGAAATCGCGTTAGAACGACCTCAGAAGCTGGCAAACAACAAAGAATGAAACACAAAATCAGGGTAAGTAAATTTTATTCACAAAATATACGATTTTTTTACTTTTAAAGCAAAAGCGTTGCCTTCCCATACAAACCCTTACAAATCGAATCTTTGTAACACAACACCACTTATAAGCAAGAGTCACGTCCGAAGGTAATCTGATAGAGAGCTTGGGCTCCCTGTGTTTCATTTGACCTCGCGTTCCGAATTTACACTGCTCATGTGATTTGCAAAGGTCAAAAGCGGTCTTTATCAGATCAAATCGGTATCAAGTCATTCAGAATTTGCTTTCTAACACACATAATAATACCTTAAACGAATTATTGGTCATACCTTGTTGTAAGTGTCCTGGATATAAAAGTCCTTGATGCGTTACAGTATCAAAATGCATCAACTGATATCCCGACTTTTATGTCTGGCTCTGTCGACTCAAACATAACAACTGAGGCAGAACTTCTTTTAGCCAGATCTATCGCTTGTTTTAATTCTAATTGGTGTAATTATCATTAACATTATCACTGATTATAACCAATATTATTATCGTTATTATTATCATCATTCATTTGTATAATTGCTCAGGTGATTATAGAGATACGCGATCTTGCAGTCTTGCTATAATCACCTAGTCCAGTCCATGAACTCTCTCTCTTCCACTCGCGATATGGGGGTTGAAACCAGGCGCGTGCTCAAAATGAACCAATCAAAAAACTGAATACGCGCGCTTGTGTTAGCGTTACTGAAAATGGCCTAGTTCAAGATTTCGTCATTTTCGTGAAAGTAGAGTAGAAATGAGGATTTTTCAGCATGAAACAAATTATCTGAGTAGCAACTATCGTTTATCGGTTTAACCGTTCTTTTTTAGCGAAAAGTCCCTAGTTTAGTTCGACGTTAGAAGAACGTTCTTCACGCTCGCGCGTTGATGTACAATTGTTTGCGGAAAACTTGGTGAGTTGTTTTAAACGGTCTCCGGCTTTCAAATGCTTTTTCCAGTTGTTTTTGTTAGTTAATTCGAACACACTCAATTTTTTATGATTACTTCTAGTATAAAATTAATGTATTATTGTGCTCCTATTTTACCAATTCGTCATTCGTACGCGTGCATGCGCGCATTTCAAGAAATTTCCATCGGTCGTTTTCTCCCCAGTTTAGGGTGAAAAAAAAAATGGCGGATGTCTGTGCATGCGCATTCAAGATATCCTAAACTTCCTCTTCGCGCGCCTGGGTTCAGCCCCTATGTAGGGCACGAGAAGGGATAGTTCAGGGACCTTGATTGAGGTGAAAGCGATGAGGTGATAACGGAAACCCACAAGGGTTGAAACGTGTAACTCTCTATGATTCGCATTGTACAAAGCGTTTGAACATTCGTTTCCACTAAGAACCATTTTGGAAAATCACGAGAAAATATCAACCAATCAAAATTGCAATATTTGGATTAAATTCATAGCGCGCGCAAGCTCGCGCTAAATGGCGTAATCTTGTTTTTGAACAAGCCTGGCTGAATAAAGTTAAATTTGGCTAAATGCTTCCGTTTCATCGTCATTTAGGGACGGACCATTAGAAAAGTGATGGGGGGGGGGGGGGGGGGGGTGGGGAATTTTTGGCTTGCAAGAATTTTTTTTTTGGCCTATTGCCTGTGCAAGAATTTTTTTTTTGACTGCAGCGCTGTGCACGAATTTTTTTTTTGATAAAATCTGCTTCATGCACAATTTGCTATTGAATTTATTAAAAACAGCGCTTCTTTGATTTATTAAATACATAGCTTGTACTTTAACGTCACTTTCCATTTATTTTATGACAAATTCAAAAAGTAACTGGCAGTTTACAGGTGTATAGTGAAAAATTGTGTAATTAATATACCTTTTGAGGCCCGTAGGAATGAATTTTGAGGTGAGGGGGCCCAAAAGTTAGCACTGATTGTGATGTACCTTATTGTTACTTATTTTCGCGGGACTTAATTTTCGCGATTTTCAAAAATCGCGACCCGCAAAAAAAGGTTTTTGCGAAATTTAATACTTAAGTTTCGGCGTTCGAGCTCTCTTCTTCTGAATCAATATCATCTTTCTGCAGTAGTTGGTGCAGTCGTCAAACTAGCTCTGCTTTGTTGGAAAGGAAAATGTCGAACTGTTTTCAGTTTCGTTTTGTTATTGGTGGTTTTCACTGTCACGCAATAAAAAAATAAAATCGAAACCATTCAACGACAGAAGCTATGAATTTCAGATATTATAGAAGATAAATAGATAAACAATTTGTCCAAATCTCAGGTCTGTGCGTTGCACCGTTTGCGAGTTATTTGCCGAACCTTTCCACGCAAATTTATAAAGCTCAGTATTGAGACGCCATATTTGTGTCCTTCCGAGGGGCACAAACATGGCCGCCGTAATGTCAGAGAAACATCTGGAACTTAATTTTCCTATTAATAGCGACTACTTTTGGCTCATGATCTATTACACTTTCACATAAACAGCACTTAGTACACTGGGAATGTTCGATCTGCAAAAATGGAAAGGAAAGGCCTTTTTTGAATCAAAACAACTTTGTCACGGCACTCAGCTTGATATCACATACGGCGGAGAACTCGAATATTCAAAATGCTCTGTTTTTAAAACGAAGGGCACAACCAAGCTGGAAATTTGCGAAAAGATATATTTTTAGTTTATCTTACACCTAGTGATATCAAAAGTTTAGCAGGCCTTTTGAATTTTGATTTCAGAATTTTATGACGTAACATGAAAACCCAGAATATGGTTCTGTTCAGTGTCATTGGAAACTATTGCTATGGAAACTGACGAACTTTGCCATCGAAAAAAAAAAGCAAATTAGGCTAAGGGTAGATTGAATCTACCCATGGCTTATTATTACTGTAATAAAAGAACGTATTTCGCAAAATAAGCACCATCTACTGACGTGTCTGCAGTAACACCTTTTCGAACTTGATCAAAAATATTTTCCAGACTCTTTCTAGCAGTTTATAATATTCACGGCTTCCCTAGAGAGAACGAAAAAGAGAAACAGATGAATATGTCACTGGATACATTTATACGACCACATGAGACCTTTTTCAAAACCGCGAATGCAGAGACTGCGTGACAAAAGGAACAGATCTGCGGTCCTGTTTCATGTCGCATTTCCTGGCAACCTCCTGGGCATAATTTTTTTGAGGCCAAAGCTCGTCAAGCAAAATCAGTTGTGCCAATTCTGAGAGTAACTGTTTGTTTATGCAGTTCAGTATTTTGACAATTTTCTCGAAATATTAAGTCACAATAAGGTATTAAAATCAGCAGGCGAAATAGAACGCTTAACGCCGAACGCGAGACAAAATCGCCGAAACAAGCAAAACCATTACCATTATCGAGAGCTAACCATAAACACGCTAACCTGGGCCTTTTTTTAGGCCAACCTGAGCGATATCCAAACTAACCGGAACGCTTTTTAGGCTAACCTAAGTGCAAGCACTCCGGTTGAGTTTTGCTTGCTTCGGTGATTTTGTTTCGCGTTCGGCCTTCTGCGCTCCGCAAATTGGCCCTGCCGTGTTAAGATGGGCGGGAGGCCCATTTCCGTAGGGGAGTCCGGGGGCATCCTCTCCCGGGAAAATTTTGAAAATCTGGACACGCTCTGATGCCATTTGGTGCATTTTGAAACACTTTTCGAGAAGAATTCTGGTTTAATGTCAAAATAAGGCCCATCTTGTGCATGAATTTTTTTTCTTTGGGTTTTTCCTTGCATGAATTTTTTTTTCGGACATTTTGCCTTGCATGAATTTTTTTTGGGTTTTTTCCCCACCCCCCCCCCCCCCCCCCCCATCACTTTTCTAATGGTCCGTCCCTTAGCAGTCTGGAGAGGTTTACTTCGATACACTTAATGAATTTCTTTAGTTTCTGTAAGAAATTTACGGCGTTTAGGTCGAAATTCAACTAACTTACCGCAAAACTGAAAATGTTGTTGCGTGTGTCGTTACGTAGATAAAGTATGCGCGTACAAACTCTTCGTGTTTCCATATATGGTACTTGGCAAAACTGAATATTCAAACGCTGTGAGCGCGCGTTACACGTTTCAACCCCTTATAAGTTTCAGGTGATAATAATACAGTGGAAACCCGCATGTAGGAATCTGCACTTTCTCAACTAGCCTAAACAGGTTCTTACATAAATGGTAATTAGTACAAATTTAGGCTAAAATTAGGTTAATTTTAGGCTGAAGCGGTCCTAATTTTCAAAATTGTAGTCACGTGATTTGTTGGTGCTTCCAAGAAGCAATAACTAAAATTATTCTTTCGGAAATTGTTACACATACAAAGTTTTTTCTTCGATTATCCTTAAACATGCAAAATAAAATAAAAAACCGAAAATTATTCGTCGTGGTTCAGGGTGTCCACAATACGCAAAATTTGGTCATGCCACGTTGTTGTTCCGCAAAGAACGGCCATGAACAGCAATGGAACTGGAACAGTCGAATATTCGACTGAACTCACATTTAATTCAGATCTGCCGAATTTAATTGTTTTAAACGTCGCATTTTACATGCGCTTAATTTGGCAATTTGATTCGGCGCATGTAAAATTCGACGATTAAACCAGGCCTTACAAAAATTTTATTTCAGACTTTGTCGGCTCTAGCTATTGCTCGAAAGTGTAAAAAAATGCTATGAAATTAAAAACCTAGTAAGATGGTTTTAAATAAATTGAGCGTTTTTGTATGCCTTAACTTTGGCAACTTCCCTCTCGCATTGCAATCTGGAACCCTTGTTTAGCTGTTATTTTCGGGTAAAACACAAGATGAATTAGATACACAGGTATTGAAATAGAAAGGTAGGAAAACATACAAAAAAGTAGACCCAAGTAGGACCAGCTCACTTGTTAGTTTACATGAAAAATAAAGGAGAAAAGGGATTGCTTACAACAAACATGAGTAAAAGACTGAATCAATTTCTGCAGTGGATTTCTGACTTTTCAATTCAAGAAATTGGGCCAGAATTAATTCAACCTAAAAAAAAATCAGCAGTGTTTAAAGGATTCAACAAGATTGGAACCTGTGAAATCGACGTTACCAGTCATGGAATAGAAAAGCTTATGTATTAAAAAGAAAATAATTTCACTTGCATTTTCATCCGCAGTCTGAATAGAGTTTGTAGCCCAGTGTTCCTGCCCAATGTAACGAAACATTTCTCAAAGATAAGACTGCGATTGAGATTACTTGTCAGCGGTATATCCAGAAAAGTGTAACGCAATGATCTAACTCAATGTTGCCGTTCTCTGACTCGAAACAGTCCGGACGATTTTGCTCTCTTGGATTTTTCTCAACATACAGAAAGCTCAGTGAAAGGTACGAACTTCTTTTTATCCTATTTTACGAGTGTTAAATTAAGAAAGCAAATTCTGGATGATTTGAAACCGATTTGATCTGATAAAGACCGCTTTTGACCTTGACAAATGGCACGTGAGCCGTGTAAACTTTGGAACGCGAGGTCAAATAAAGGCACAAATCTGCTAAATTATTTTACTTTTTTCTTGAGAACGATAATTAAACACTCATAATAGTCTTGTAAATGTGTGATGGTGCTTGATAATGAATGTATTTGAAGCTTTATTGTTTAGATGTTTTCATCGACTGGAGGCCGTTACGGCAAAGCTCAAATTTCACGAAAGTGCCATTTACATTTTGCGACCTCAAAAATCATCTTTTGAGTTGCCCAAGGTTTTGAAAACGGATTTTACAACAAGAAAGAATGCTCTTTCACGTGGTATAAGTTTCTTTACCTTAGCTCATGTGCCAGTCAACGATTTTAGCCGTTGAATTTTGTCAATTTTAACTTGTGAGAAATCGCTCAAACTAAATGTAAATAATTGAAAATCTTCTAAAAATTCTTTATTAATCCAAACAAAGAAAATAATCACTCAAAATGACTATCATTATCTATTCTTTCTTATTATCTATTTGTTGTTCTGGGGAAAATTGTTTTGGTTTTGAAATGGAGGTCTTCGCGATGTGCGGTATGAGAGCCCTTGAAACACCGCTCGAGAGCGGCGAAATCCAGATGACCTCCGTACGCCCAAAATAATAATCGGATCAAAATAAAAACTATATTTCTAGTAATAGTTCACCAAGGGCTATACTGTGAATTTTTTTCCGATTTTTTGATTTTTCACTATTGCACCTCACCGGTTCATATTTACTGAAACCAAGTCTTAAAGGTTATTTTATAATGCTATTATTACAGTCAAAGGGGATGTTCTTTTGATGGGAACTCTGCAATGTTGTGGCGCAATGTTCCAATATTGATGGGCAGTTTGCTTGACACAACTTGCAACATTCAATTCAAATTTGCTCGGGCAAGTTGCCAAGTTCCGGTTTTCGATATTCCCGAATTGAAAGTTATAATCCCACCTTTGTTTCAAAGAAGTGGGAAATAATTGCGCTATGGTCAACTATTTATCAACAGACGACAAGAAATTAGCGGCAGGTTTAGTTAAATCGCCAAACTGGGAAGTTTGCTTGACGCAACTTGCAACTTTCAATTCAAACTTGCTTTAGCAAGTTCCGGTTTCCCAGTTTGGCGATTTGAACTAAACCTGTTGCTAATTTCTTGTCGTCTGTTGATGAATATTTGACCATAGGGCAACTATTTCCTATTTCTTTGAAAGAGAGGTGGAATTGTTACGTTCTATACAGGGAAAATGAAAACCGGAACTTTGCAACTTGCTCGAGCAAATTTGAATTGAAAGTTGCAAGTTGCGTCGAGCAAACTCCCAATCAATATTGGAACATTGCGCCACAACATTGCAGAGTTCCCATCAAAAGAACATCCGGTTTGACTGTAATTTGCGGCTAACGGTGCAGAATTGCATACTAATTTATTTTTATACTTGCTCCATTTCTTATTGTGAGCTGACAACTTATTGTTTGATTTTGATATCATTGCCTCTATTTGGTAAATCAATGTAATCTTTGAGCTTAATACTTTTATTGAAGGTAAAGATTTACTTTGTCGGGTGTTACTAAACAGAGTAACGGAGTAACGAGTAACGAGTAACGGAGTAACGAGAAACCGAGTAACGGGAAAAAAATTCCATAGGTAAAAAAAAAATACAAACTCTAAAAAAAAAATTACATATCAAGCCTTGGAGTAATTTCATTGATAACACGACTACATGACAACCTTTTGTTGCAATGCACAACGGCCGAGAGGATTTTCGCGCTAAAAATGTCAAGTGACTGCGTCTCACTCAGTCAGAGCATGGCTCGCCTCGGGGAAGGTAAGAGTTTTTTTTTCTCTTTTTATCGCTCATATTTGTGGAACAGCCGATATAGTCCGCAATAATTACAAAAGCAATGAAGAAAGATGCTGTTTGGGCTGCCTTATTAAGGGTTATGGACTGTTTTCTTTGCCGGTTTTCCTGCCACTTTCACTGTTTGTTTTTGATTACGTCCAATTGGGCTTTCTGCCTAGTATAATTTCTCTCCATCAAAACAACAGATGACTACGATGTCATTATTATATCGGATAACTCGGGAGATGAAGGTAAGAGTATTTTATAATTGTCTTTATCGTTGCCACTGCAGGTCTCCTTTGAGGCATTTGCGGAAACATCCGTGTTCATAAAACAAACACTATGCACGGAATTCGAAGATACTATAAATAGACTGGGACTTTTATTTGGTACAACGTCCGTTAGGTTGGATTTCTGTGTTACTTATAAATTACAAATTGTTTTACCGATCAAATTGTAGCCATTATGGCCGAGTGGATAACACATATTCGACTTTAGTACTATATTTTCATGATTAAATTATCGCGGTAAATATTCCCATCGGCGCCAACTTCAGACAGAATTAATGCACGAAAAACTAAAAATACCATTACCGATTTCCCTCGTTGAACTCGAAACCTTAAGTTCTTAATTCACATCTATTGCAGAAACTGAATTAAATAAAGAAATGTTGGTATTCCGGCCATATATTTTTTTATGCGTTGCGCGACCTTTTTCCTATATTTCGATAAGCCTAAAAATATTTAGCCTGCAAGCAGGCTCTCGGAAACTGACCTATACTCAAAGTGGTCGTGGAATCGATTTAAATTCCATCGCATGTTAGCTGCACTGAAAAAAAAAAACGTCCTCGCTTACAATATCGTCCGTTTTAACTGGATGTTACTAAAACGGGGAATGGGGAATGGGGAATGGGGAATGGGGAATGGGGAATGGGATGATTCCGGGGAATGGGAAATAAAAATGGGAATTTGAAAAAAAAAATAAAAAAAATCTATTTTTTTTTTAATTGAAAAAATAAAAATACAATACAATAATAATAATAATAATAATAATAATAATAATAATAATAATAAGATATATGTCAAATAAAAAAGAAAACAAATTAAAAAAATGAAATAGAAAATAAATAAATGGGAAATAGTGGTCAGCGTTTACAAACACTATTCGGAGTCGGCGTAATACGATTTTTCGACTGCACGTGGTTGCTAGAAGGTACGCACCAGGAAGAGCTCTCGAGATGGAAGGTAAGAGTTGTGAACTTGATTATTTGTTAAAATTTATATCACTCGTTTCTTTTGCAACCTCCAGACCCGCCGCGTTTTCGTCTTCACTACCTTTGGTCAGCTGCTTTGATGCTGTCCGAGAGGTTTGCGACCTCTGAGAACGAGATTGAGAATACCTGGTAAAATTTCCCTCGTTACTTTCTAAACTTCAGGTAGTGAATTGCTCCTTGTGTTCGACAATCTCCTTCTTTTAGATTTGCTGCAGAATGTTTCACAAAACTTTCCTACGAAAATCGCCGCTGAATTTTTTAATTTTATTTTATTTATTCTCTATTTCATTTTTTAATTTGTTTTCTTTATTTTCAATTTAAAAAAAATAGATTTTTTTAATTTTTTTTTCAAATTCCCATTTCAATTTCCCATTCCCCGGAATCATCCCATTCCCCATTCCCCATTCCCCATTCCCCATTCCCCATTCCCCGTTTTAGTAACATCCGTTTTAACTTCAGAGTCGTCGAACAAGTACAACTCCAAATCAGGTAAAAGGGACAACGAGTCTGCCATTTGTTTTGCTTTCTTAATGCAGCCAACCGGAAAATACTGTTCCATTTGCCACACGGAATACCCGGAATTTCAATCCGGAATTCTAGGTCCTTATTTCTATGTTTTATTTGAATGTTATTATTATTATTATTATTTTTTTAGTATTTTTATTTTTTTTTTACCTGTGGAATTTTTTTCCCGTTACTCGGTTTCTCGTTACTCCGTTACTCGTTACTCGTTACTCCGTTACTCTGTTTAGTAACACCCTACTTTGTCTACAAGAATATAAATATTGTTTGGCGACTAATAAAATGTGGTTAACAAATAACTCATCCTCGCATTTCAGAATGCCAAACATTATATCTTTGTCAGAGAGTTGTTTAATCTTTATGTCAAGATTTTCAAGCCATTTGATGACCTCAGCCCAGAAATTCTTTGAGTAATGGCAAGACACAAAAAAATGCTCTAGGGACTCGTCGATTTCACCGCAAAGGGAGCAGGCTTGAGATTGTGCGACGTTAATTTTGTATAAAAGGATATTTGTCACAAGACACCTATTAAGTAATTTATACTGAAATTCACGCAGTTTTGTATCCAATGCAACGTGGAAAGGCAAGGCGTAGATTTCTTTCCATTCTAAGACATCGTTTATAAATCGTGCATTAAACTTCAGTTGAGAAGTTGGTGGGGTGATGATTCTATCCCGAAGTTCCCTATAGACAGATTTGGAAACCACTGTTTTGATTAAGACGCTTTGTCCGTTTAAAATTACTTTTATCTCATCGTGCATGTAAAAAGGTTCATCACCTTTATATACAAACGTCTTTAATAATTCACGCCATTCCACTGGTAAAGCATCTATTAGTGTTACAAGCCTAAAGACATCTAATGGCGAGATATTCAGTTCTCTCAGTTTGCAATGGCTTTTTAAGATAAGCTCATTGTTTTCAGAAATCAAATCCCTCATTCTAAGAATTCCTTTTTCTGCTAGTGCTTTAAAACACACAGACTTTCCTTCAATACAAATAAATTTATTGTTCCATAAAATGGCTTTTGATAAATATTTTATTTCCTGCACGCTTTCGTAATTTGTCGCCGAGCATTTTGCAAAACTTTTGAAGCATTCCTCGTAAAACGTTGGCAACTTTATTGGCAATTTTTTCAAATCATAATTGCAGCATAGAACAAATTTGCCTCCTACGGGTCTCAGATAATGCAGGAGAATTGTTTTCCAACTCTGTGGTTGATCACTTGCTATATTTTTATATCGAGCTAGCCTGATCTCAATAGATAAGGAATTTGTTAAAGAGATAAACAAAATCATTTTTGACTTTATTTGGAAGGGTAGAGACAAGGTCAAGCGTCTGCCCCTTATTAGTGAGATCGAAGATGGAGGACTGAAAGCCCCACATTAGGATTCTATAATTGAGACGCAAAGAGTCCTTACTTACTTCCTGGCTCGTGAGATTTGGCTTCTTCTTAATTCTGGCAGAGAGCGTTTTAGTTTTGAAAGCATTATCTTCAGACACGCGATTCCACGTCCCTTGTGCCTGTTGTCACACGTGGACGATTTAACGAGGCGTCATTTTGTCCTCACCGTGTGGTAGTGGTAATTTGAACAGATTTTTGATTGCGAGGTATGAGCAAGACGTTTTCAGAAAAACATTCGTGTGTCATTGTTTCATTCACATGCCGAACCGAATGACAGCCCAAACTATTTTTGTGGGTGAAATTCGAGCTTATTTCAACACGTGTCGAACGCTAGAAGCGACTGAAGTGTCCTACCTTGTCATATTATTATACACGGTAATAGTAGCTAATTAACAATTAGATTATGAGCTCGAGATTTCTATGAGGTGATAGTTGATGAGGCCGCAGGCCGAATCAACTATCACCTCATAGAAATGGAGAGCGAATAATCTAATTGTTTTAGTAGAATTCTGACTGAAATAAACGCAAATAATGGTTTCTAATTATTTTCCTACGCATTATCGAACTTAACGTTTTAACAAAATCGCACGCATTGAATTGTCCTTGGTAAATTTGCAGTTGTTTACGCGCGTGCACCCGTTTTTCAATAATTTCAAGCTTTTAAAGTCAAGAAACCACTAATGTCCTTCTTTTAGTCTTCTCGGGAATTTTTTTATCCATTTACATTTAAACTTCCTTCCAAAACTTCGGAAAAACGATAAAAACGTAGCATTTTGTGGACGACCTTCGGCAACTGCACACTAATGGCTGATAGTGTTCAATAGCTCAGCCAATCACATTGCAGCATTTGCATTAGTGTACCAGTAGAATTCTACTAATAGTAAATAGACGTAGAATAGCTCCAAATTGCTTGCAAACACGCTGTGACGTTAGCAAACAACACCATGTTATGTTTCATCGACTTTATTTAGCAATTTCGCCTTTATTTATTGTTCAAAAGTTCCCCGTTTAAAAACCCATACAAATTCTTATATGAAGGCCGCCATTTTAATATATGCAAATATCATGCTTATAATCAGCCACAGAAGAGGATCTTGAGGCTCGCCACTATTCCAAGCCGAAAATCTTATTTTCATTGGTACTGATAATTTATCGAATGCCACATTTCTTTATACTAACTGGTTTACGGTTCAACAGAATAAAAGCACTATACAGCTGAAATTTACAACTATAACTTCCGCATGGCATGCAACGAACCGCTTTGTTGAACAATATTTTCACTGTTACTGCTTGGCATCTATGTTGGCCACATGATCACAAAGACTAGCAGCAGAGTTTACATGTCAAACAGTTTTGTATTTTGCGACAGGACTGAATCTAATTTGGTTCGAAGGGTGATTAAAATTCACTAAAAGCGATTTGAAAATGCACAATAAAATATGCAGATTGTTTTTAAAGAGGCCGGCGGAAAGTGTCACTTGTTTTAATCAAGTTTTGCCATACAAGAATTTGCGCGTAAAGTTTCAAGTAATATGTAATACACTTACCAATTCCTGCACGGCTTCCAGTCTTAATCACCGAAAGATTCTTTGCATTGGATGAGCTAACACGACATTCAGAGTAGTGCAGTCGCTATTGTCAACTTTTAAAAGCTGACCGTGACCTGACCGATTTAGGAATTCATGCCGATATCAATCAAAAAGCCATATGAGCCCACGACCGTTTTTTAAGCGATGACGTCATCGCTTAATGTCTTCGTGCGAGTGAACGGGATCTGTTGTCTGTTGTGATTGACCGAACCGAATAGGACTGGGAAAAGAAATCAAGTCAACTCAACAAGAAATCTTCGCGTAGAACTCAAAGCAAAATACTTCTGGGCAGTTAGAAAGGACTAATTTAAAGTATAAACGAAAAAGACAAATTATATTTGATGCGTTCTATAAGATTTAGTAAACAGAAATCTTTCCATTCTTTTAAAACAAAAGGTGTAAGCAATTTCAAGACCGCATTTCACCTTGCATTGCAATTAAGTTTAGTATCACCCAACTAGTGGACTAATGCAAATCCTGTATTTTGCACAAATCAACACAAATCCTAACACAAATCCTGCACTATTACTAATAGTCCTCTAGTAGCGTAGCCAATCAAAATACAGGATTAGCATTAGTCCACTAGTTAGGTGATACTAATTAACAATTAGATTATGAGCTCGAGATTTCTATGAGGTGATAGTTGATGAGTCCGCAGGCCGAATCAACTATCACCTCATAGAAATTGAGAGCGAATAATCTAATTGTTTTAGTAGAATTCTAAATGAAATAAACGTAAATAATGGTTTCTAATTATTTTTCTACGCATTATCGAACTATTAAACGCTTTAACAAAATCGCACGCATTGAATTGTCCTTGGTAAATTTGCAGTTGTTTACGCGCGTGCACCCGTTTTTCAATTATTTCAAGCTTTAAAAGTCAAGAAACCGCTAATGTCCTTCTTTTAGTCTTCTCGGGAATTTTTTCATCCATTTACATCTAAACTTCCTTCCAAAACTTCGGATAAACGATAAAAACGTCGCATTTTGTGGACGACCTTCGGCAACTGCACACTAATGGCTGATAGTGTTCAATAGCTCAGCCAATCACATTGCAGCATTTGCATTAGTGTACTAGTAGAATTCTACTAATTAACTTTAGTATCACCCAACTAGTGGACTAATGCAAATCCTGCATTTTGATTGGCTACGCTACTAGAGGACTATTAGTAATAGTCATCGAATAGCGAAATTCGTTACGCTTTCTTTCGTTTTATTCCCAAATAAATCTTTCTTCAACTTGCATTTGCTAACTTTATTATTGCTTTTTCTGTCCGACTAGTTGGGTGATACTAAAACAATTAGACCCTTCGCCCGCAAGGGCCACGGGTCAATAGCCCATTCGGCTTCGCCTCATGGGCTTTTGACCCGTAGCCCTTGCGGGCTACGGGTCTAATTGTTAATTATTACAACTTGTTGATAACCTTGATTATTGCTGGCTTGCAACCACGTGACAAAGCAACCATGTTGGTTGACAAAACAATACAAACTTTTTCGCAGAATTTGCATAATAAAAAAGTTTATTTCCCAGCGGAGAGAAACGCTTTGTTCTTGTCCACCAGCATGGCCGCCGTGACGTCAGTTGCAAGCCAGCAATATGTACATGTATCACTTTTTTAAAAGATCAAAAATTTAAGGTCTCTCTACAAAAATAAGTAAATACATTATGTTTTCAGTCTACCTACATTACGTTTCTCATTTTTAGGCGTGGTATATAAAATCAATTGATTTTTTTATAGTTCAGTTAAATACACGGGATGAATGGTCATCTCACATCCGACTGCTACTTAACATTTTTAACATTAAAAAACAAACAGAACATCACTAGGTCTCAGTCAAATTATAAAACGGTTGTTTATTTGCGATCCTCCATTATTCGGTCTCCGTCATCTTATCAAAGTTGATATAGTCCTTGTCGTCATAGACTTCTAAGTTCACATATGTCTGCGAATCAAAAAACAAAAACAAAACAAAACATAACAATAAGCCGCGTTTTTCTAACGAGTTTATAGGGAATCAATCTAAGATACAATTGTATAGTTTTTTGTTCAGGTCAACCTGCTGAACACCTGTAAGACATTTAGCAAGTTACTGCTTTCGGCTGCTCTTGCCTTTCACTTGTAATATGATTTGGGAAAGGAATTTTTTTATTACCAGGAGAAAATAGTTTTACCTCAAATCACTAAATAATTTCATGAATTTAAGTAGCATTGTTGCATTTGTCGTCATAATGTGTTTAGAGAGTCGCGAGAGAGAATTTATACACAATTTCAAGGCGAATACTAGACAGGAGTGGAGGCAGCGTGGCCGAGTGGTTAGAGCGCCGGACTTGAAATCTCTCGGATTCAAGTCCCGTTCTGACCACTATCTGGATTTGTTCTCGGGTGTCCGGAATTCAACTCCTCTGTCATGCTTGTAAATAGCCAACTGGTCTGCCTCCTGCAAGTTGGGATTTTTAACCGCATGTTATGTTTATTTAAAATATTATGTTTGTTTAGTATTTGTTTCGTATACACGGCCCCACAAGCTTCTAGCTTTAAACACAAACCGTGTATAAAGAAAGTCGCCTTACCTTTTTTTCTACAGGAAAGGTCGAACAAATTTATATGTGTTGTACGCATAAGGTACACAACAGAAACTTAATGCTCTCATCCATGTAGAAGTCTTTAAACTAATAAATGTAAATAGCAAAGATGTACATATACGTGGAAGATTGCTACACAGTTTAGTCCAAAGGATGGCAGCTTAAACGAGGTACTGGTTGTGTGCATACAACTTAATTAACCTGTTGATCGTCCAGAAGTCTTCTGACCGCAGAGCAAAGCCACTGGAATGTTGGCCTTTTGTGGGGCTGCTCTTCCCAGCACTCGGTCATAATGGAGTACCTAGAAAATAGTCATACAGTGTATCTTGGCTACATTTGCTTTTCAAAGTCGTTAAAATGATAACGAAAAAGAACTTTGTCCTATTTCTAGTTTGAATTCGGGAAACGACTGAAACAATTTCAGATGGATGTGGAAACGCCAGATTTACGATTTGATTTTGCAGAACAGTCTTAGGTCCGGGTTGTTCGAAAGCCGATCAACACTAACCCAGGATTAAAAAGTGATCGTGATCGACTTGTTCAATTGCTCTTGTATAAAAGTGCTTTGATTCTTACGTGTGGCGTATGAGATAAGCCGACCTCAAAACTGGAGGACGAAACATATAAATATGAAACGTCCGTGAAGACGAAAACTCACGCCATTCCTGGATTAGCTTAACCGCGTTTTCAAAAAAACGCGGCCCAGAAGTCAAAAGTAACAGGAAACTATTTTGGAGATGGAATAGCTAAGAACGGGGCGGTGTGCCTCGAACATATTAAAATCTGGCAAAACTCGAAAAACGCTTGTCAAGAGTAGTGATTCACAATCCATCTCTAATTTGCGTCGTTTAACCTGTAGTTGGTGACGCATAACAATTTAGACAGCAAAATACTAACAGTTCTTTGGAGATGTGTCTTGGCCTCGGCATTCGGTACCCTGTCTGCAGCAATTCAGCCACTTGACGAGATTTCACTCCAGGATAAGGCGATTCACCTTTAAACGTTAAAACATATCATGTCTGAATGTGTTACATGTATTTGCTTTGACTTACTCGTAAAGGTTAAGCTTTGTCTACGCTAAATCGCATTCAAGACAATTCAAATTTCCTTATCAGGGCCGTAGGCAGGGGGGTTCGATGGGTGCGTCCGCACCCCCTCACTCGCCGCAAAGGTCCGCTTAATCTGAGAGCGATCGTTAAAATGACTCTCAGAATGCAGGAAATGTGGACTTCAAAAACTTGATTTTTTAAAAAATCCCCCGGACCCCCCTTCCCCTAGACGCTGAAGCTTCCAGCACTCGCACCCATCCAAGCAAAATCCTGCCTATGGCCCTGCCTATCCACCTACTTTATTAAACGAGTACTGCGCTTTACCCATGCACGTTTTAATGACCTCTTGTATGATAATGGTGGTGTTCATCAGATTGTTTGCATGGCAACCGAATATCACGAAAATATATTTTAAGAAAATTATAGCATTTAGTATGCAGCCGTCATGTTTGTTTCCCTCTTTAAAGAACAAATATAGCCGCCATAGAATTGTGCGATCAGTAAAGTAGATTTGACAATTATCAGTAACGTCTCAAAATTGAAAAATACGATACAAGTATTCGCTTTTGTGACATTCTACATACCAATAGTAAACACTTCCCACAAAACAATGCCGTAAGACCATCTGTGAAAGGCAAATATCGAGACGCCATTTTAAGTCATTTTGTCGATGTCAGGGCCTTGTTATTACTAGAAGTATTTCACAGATTGTAAAATGTAGTCCAGTGATCCTGACTAGGCTAATGATTTTCACATTTGAGGTTTCTCAGGAAAATGGCCATCATTAACACATATTACGGATTATTTTTATTTTTCCTAATTGCTTTATGAAGAGAACGTTTTCGAGCAAAGATTTTAACAGGTTAGTAAAATTAATCAATAGGTCGGCCTTTATAGAAGGCCCAAGAGAGCACTCAGGGAGAGATCTGGGATACCATTCTGACAACGTTTCGGGAAACATTAATATAGAGGGAATACGCGTAACTGACAAAAATTACTTGTATTCATCTTGTATAAAACGGCAAATTGACCTCTTGGATGATAAAAGATTTGAGGTCGTATTGAACATGTGTATACAGAAAATTAACAGTTGCATGCTCTAAAACTAAGGGTTGAAATAAAACTGAACAAACTTACACGTCACTCATAGTGCTAGATTCACCATAGAAAAGAGATTCTGGGGGCATCCACTTAACTGGAAGACGAGCCTTGAAATCACATAAAATATGATAATAAGTGTAAGCCAATTTAAATAAACGAACAAAGTAAATAAGTCAAACAAAATAATAAATAAATAAATAAATGAATGAATGAATGAATGAATGAATGAATGAATGAATGAATGAATGAATGAATGAATGAATGAATAAATAAAACAAACAAACTAACAAACAAACGACAGACTGAGCGAACAAGCCAAGAAAGAATTAAAGAAAGAAAATCAAGCGAGCGAATGAATGAAAAAGCTGACAAAGAATGGAATACACGGAAACGAATGAACGAACGAACAAACGAACAAACGAACGACTTACTGATTGATTGACTGACTGAATGGCTGAGTGACTGACTGACTGACTGACTGACTGAATGAATGAATGAATGAATGAATGAATGAATGAATGAATGAATGAATGAATGAATGAATGAATGAATGAATGAATGAATGAATGAATGAATGAATGAATGAATGACTTATATACCATTTAGTTGTGCATGATGTTTGATTTGGTTTAATTAGACGAAATCACCTGAGTTCTTCTCGTATAAACATCTCCCTGCAGACCACGTGCCAATCCAAAGTCGGATATTTTACACACTTTGTTCTCACCTACTAACACATTGCGTGCCGCTAAATCACGATGAACAACCTAAAATAAAACGTATGAACAAGCTTTGATAATCCGTCCTGATCAATGTATTGTTTACATTATATCTTATAATAACGACAAAACTGATCTCCTTTCACTAACTTTTCTGATCAGCGGTTTACCTTCATTGTTGCTAGATAGTTCATACCATCAGCAATCATCCAAGCAAAAGATAACAGATCCTTTTCACTGAGTCTGGAGTTTGGTCTTTTTTCTCCTGTGTTGTAAGTGTCCTCAATTCCTCTGCTCTTGCGCAGGTATCCCAACAAATCACCATATGGTAAATACTCCAAAACTATCAATAACGGATCTGGAATTGTAAAGAGATTTCAAAATTTAGTGAGCCTACCTTGAAGTTGCAGTCTAATTTTGACATATGATGTCAAAACGTAACGGATTTATATGGAAAAATAAAATTAAATATTACCTTTCTCAGTACAACAACCAACGAGTCTAACAACATGAGGATGAGGATGCAAAGATTTCATGACCTCTAGTTCACTGAGCATGTCTTGCAAGTCCTTCTGGGAGGCATTGTCTATATTATATAAGAGGAGGACAGAATGGGTCAACCTACCTGTGAACTACTTACTTTAAAATGATCCCAAAAAAACAAACAACAGAATAAACAACATTTTTCCACAATTAGTATATGTAATCGCATGGGCCCGAGGGCAAGGATTAATTTCACGCGCATTTTGAAAGTTTTCACAAAATGGCCTGAGTCGCGAAAACTTTGAAAATGCAGACGACGCGCGCTCAGCCAGTCAGGATCAAGTAATCATGCCCTCTTGATTACCAAAACGTGCCCTCGTGATTAAGAAAAAATGCCATCTGTCTCAACCAATCAGCGTTCAGTAATTTTGCCCCATATGTGATAACCCTTAAAACGAGTTGATTTTGTAGTTGATCGCTCCCTTAATTATTATCAATAAATAGACAACTGAATATTCGAGAGACTTTGATTAACATCTCCAATGGCTGGGACTAATTTTCAGAAACATCTCACGTTTATTAATTCAGGGCTATTGTTAAACTACTGGAATCGGGAGACCCGTCCCCTGTAACTTGAAAATTGTTAACGATAAGGCAGCAATTGCTACAACTATAGACGCTTTGGCGTCATTATGATGCAACTGATTTCATTTATGACGTAACGTCTTTGATTTTATTGGCTGAAATAGTATTTAATCAATATTCCATCACGATTGAATGTATAGCCACAAACTTTCAACAGCAACATTTCTGATAAGATTCCTGTGTCTGATAAACTTTGGCTGTCATCAGCAGCCACAATGACGTAATAATGACATTTTAATATTGAACTGGCCGCCATCTTGAATCCGCCGTTTTGACTTTCTTCAAATGTACTTATTTCATGAAATATCCAAACATTAAAGAAAAAAGTGTGAAAATGTTGGCACTAGCGTGAAACTGTTGTCAGCTAAAATCGCCAAAATTGGTTGTTGTAGCTTTAGTCGTTTTCAGGTCATACATCTTCAGGTTGTAGCATCAAAAGTATCCCATCCCAGGTCTGAATAGACTAAAGTAAGAAAAACAAAATATACAGTTACCATTCAGGGTCTTCACTGCAACTTCTGATCGCAGAGCCCCGTAAATTGCCTTGGACACCTGACCAAAGTTCCCAGTCCCCAGCAGTCTCACTATCGTTATTTGATCACGCTCGAGTTTAAAATCATCACAGATGTCATCAATATACTGATATGCAGCCATGGGAAGCATCGTAACATCTAGGAAAAGAATAAGCAAGAATAAGCCTTACCCGTTTTATCGACGCAGTGATTTGTTTTGTAAATTTGATACACGGTATAGGCCAGAACGTTCGTTATTTCGAAGTGACATTTGTTACGCAAACTATAATGCTAAATTAAAAAAAATAGATTGTAAAAAAAAAATAATAATAATTGTAAAAACAAGCTTAAATTGAAACTAGAACGAATCACAACTGGGTGGAAGCTAACCAGTTGGCTAACTAAAGAGCGTTGAAGAAGGAATCAAAGCACTGGTAGGATAGAGGATTTGAACCACGGTCTCTCAAATGCCAAATACAGCGCCCTAAGCAACGTGCAAGTGCTGCGACACACACGTGCTATGATCGAAACTTACCTTCGTATACCTTGATGCCGGATTCAGTTGTTACTGGTATTTCGTTTTGGTTTGCTGTCTTTTGATGGCGCCACCTATTTAATCACATAAACAATGAAACGTTAAATATTCATGATCCTATTGTTGTATAGTTCATGGTTGCTTTGGTACAGAACCGTTTGATTAAGAACCGGAGAAAGACCATGGTCTTTATATGCAAAGCATTGAACTTTCCTCATTGACGGGTAAGATGTCTGTTGCGTGCTCCGACGTGCGTACGTGAGGAACCCAATAAAGTGCACTCGTCAATTTCGGTTTAACATCGAAATATGTTGACATCTCTTTCGTCAACAAAACCATGAGAGGTTTTTACATGTAAGATATTTTATACTTAAAAGTTTAACCATGAGCGATTAAAAACTAATTTATTTATTTTGCCACTCTATAAGCTTAGCAATAGTGTGGCTATTTATTTGCTAATGATAAATGGGAGCTCCGCTTTTAGGCCTGCCTAAATCTATATATTACATGTTATTTGACAGCGTGTACTGTACTTGTGTGCAGCGTTGGGATGACAGGTGAACGAACACTGCATGATCATCCTAGATATGAAAGCCTTACCCCATTCACACCAAGCTAAAAGACATTTTAGTTTTCTTGAAAGAAGTTGGTAATTGAAATTTGTCGACACAAATATAGGCTTACTTCAACCCCATGCAAATTCGTTCTCTCAGTTTTCTGTTGTTGATTTTAATTTTGATAAACCTGGTTCAACTAAACATGTTTTACATCTAGATCTGTGAATGAGATATTAGGCCTTATGTCAAGGACCAACGTCACGATTCAATCAGCATGCACTTATATCGTCATACTACATTACGACATTGAAATCTTTTTTTGCTAATGAGTGATATATTTTGAATATTCAGCAAAAGACCATATTTGAAAGTTGCCATATTTACAAAAAAACCGTTTCATTGTGATTTAGATTAGATTAGAATTAGATTAGGTAGTTTATATGGCACAGCATGCGTATGTATGTTGTGTTATTTGCATCACATGCCGGATTCCTTCAGCCACGCACACCATCCATTACAGTTATTTCTATAGGCTCTTGGGAGAATGTTTTACAGCTAGATTAGGGATTGTTATCAGCATACCTAACAGTTAATATTGTTGTATGAGTGACTAAAAAATAACAAATTCTACGCGTTTTTACGTTTTTATTAGGGGCCTTACAAAACCACGACGGCGACACTGAAGACAACGTCGACCATAAAATGAATTTATATTTTACTTAAAATTTGGAGCTATCCTAATTTATTTGGTGAGTTTATTTTTGTCAGAACTAATCTTTAGCCGAATAACAATTCAAACTTGAAAAATGAAAAGTTCAACACCGTGGTTCACGTTCTCCAGACTACGCAAAATTTGGCCATTTCACGTCGTTGTGTTTTGCAGAGGACGAAAAGGAAATGTACCAAGATGGAAAGGGCACGTGCAAAGCTATTGTACTGCTCATTAAGTCTTTTCTTTGGCGGCGTTCTCGTTGCAGTCGCCGTCGTGGTTGGGTGGTAAGGTCCCTCTTTTACCGTGCTACGAGACTGACCTTTTTAAGACTTTGTAGCAGGCAAAAGAAACCGCAAGAACTATCAATAAACTAACAAATCCAGCAAAACCATAGATAATGTTCAGGTACATTGCAGTCTTGGAGTCTGTGGAGGAATCTGTTGACGGGCCTGTTGAGGGACCTGTTGAGGAGTTTTGAGTATAAGAGATATACAGTGATAAATTGCCACAGACTCGGCGCGCGTTAGACTCCGGGGAGGGACTGGCTGGTCTTATTAAAAAAAAAAATTCTGGTAAGGACCACAATCGCTCCTTTGATTCTTTTTTAAGGTCAAATAGCTTATCAATCCTAGAAACAACTGCTAATGAGCAATTTCTGTTTCTGCAATTCGGTTCAAAGGAAACAGTTATTTCCCCCAAAATCCGCTTAGAAAATGGTGTCTACAATTTTACTCCGGTTGGTAAAGAACCTTCTAAAAAACTTTGTATCATTCGCTTATTTCTTTTATTTCCAATCTTCCATAAATTACTGTGCAAAGGTATTTCTAGAGTGCAATGGTCCGTCAGTTTACTTGGAATCGGGGCCCATTTCTCCTGGTTACGTCGTAAGTTCCTTTTTGTGCCTTGGCAAAAATATTATGAGCTCACTGAAATCATATCGGTGGCCTCGACCAAAATAGTAGCGCAAGATAATAAATCGAGTGTTAAATATGCAATTAAACGTCACTGTTAATTTTAAATTATAAATGATTGACTGTCAAACCGTTTGGGATTGTGAGGTTGTTCACACCGGGAGGTCCTTTTCCATAGTAATTCTCAGCAATCACCTACGAAAAGGACGGAAACCTCTTTTTACTTTTACCAGGATCTATTTCATATCACCTTTATAGAAATAACTTGTCATTTGGATATCCTTTGGATAAATAAGTGGATAAATAAGTGGATTATTAAAAACATAGTATATCTTATTTCAGTTGCCAGATTAAACATGTGGATATTTTTTATCTACAGAAAAGTCAATCTCGGCTGTACACAGGCTAGATGGACGTGCAGAACAGATTTAAAGCTTAACCGTGTTTTGCTTGAGGTTCAATGGAGTACGAGCATGAAGGTAGTAGGCTTGGAGGAAGCGGAAGGCAGGTATGCACCCCCACCCCAACAGTTCGGGTACTCTCTAGCACACATCCTTAGTAGCTCTAAGTGGACTACTGGGTTTGATAAGTAGCCGGAATTAATTTCCCTTACGATACCTACAGACTAGGCTTCGCCTTCACCGATACCATTTTATTTGAAAACGCATTTCTTTTTTTATATAACGTCCGTATCAAAACATTGGAAAACGGATGAAGCTCCATAAAGTGGAGACTTTTAACAACTCTGTCGCTTAATTTTTGGGAAGACGAGGAAACGAGACTTGAAAATGCAGACGCAATTCCCGAGTCATATGTGGTGTGAACTATAATTTTTTGGTAATAAGTTTTCACCCCTTTGGGCGTAAACGTGGACGAGGTCTATAAGGAAAGCGTCCAAACTTAGGTATTCATTTGTTTCATTGAAATTAACTGTACTTACCAGATTTGGTCAGATTTCATAAACATGATAAACGAAGATCAAAAAAATGAAGCCTCGTGAGCCACAAGCATTTTTTTAAAAAATTGTTCTGTTTAAAAATATATTATTTAATACATATTACTTTGATAGCGTGCAGAGACTGTACAATGTAACGCTTTCTATCCAGTCACGTGATATATCACCACCAACCTGAAATTCATAAGTTTTTCCCGCCTTTAGATCCTTAAACTGCTGCTCCATTTTCTTTGTCGTTAGCTTCTTTGTATCTGAAGAATCGTCCTTTCTTATGTATTTCACGTGGTAACCTTGAATGATCCCGTTCTTTTGTTCCAACTCCCATGACACAAGAACAGTGTCTTGCGTTTGTTCAACAGAGACTTCCGGTTTACCAGGAACTAACAAATAAAATAAACGCACTATCAGGTGTGATAATAAATATATCCTACGATTCATGGCCCAGCCGAGTAATTTTCTCTCCCTTCTAAAACTCCCATCCGGACAATGTTTGCCTACATTTTGTATAGGGAGAGCAGGTTATCGATCAAAAGTGGGTGGCTACGCACTGATGAAGTTAAAATGCCGTTTTAAAGAATACGGTGCCAATATTAAAATGTTTCAAACACAGCGCGCGTAGTATCTGAAACTGTAACGATACAGTATTCCGAGAACTTCACAAACTCACTTGTTCCTGCAGTACTCATTGTGATTGTCGTAAAGTTTCCTTCGACTTCATGCTTTCTCTTAGCCACCTCACTCACTCTGTTCTTGGCGTAGACTTTAAAAGTGTAGTTCATGTATGACAAGAGATTTCTTACAATCACTTGGGTCACGTTCAGTCCATCCTTATTTGGTATGTAGCTCACACCACTCCCACACGATTCCTCGACACAGTTGTTTTCGTCGTTAATGTTACATTGCTTACGGCAATCGACTTTGTAAATCACGTGACTCGTGTCACCTGTGACTAATGGAGGCTGCCATCTTATCTCAACTGCACTTTGGTTGACGAATGTAGCGTGGACGTTTCTCGGAGCTGATGGCAAAACTAAACGTAACAAGTACACGTATTTATCAGTGTGACGTTAACAAGACACAAACAAGGATAATAAAATAAAATAATTTCTCTAAAATCTTAGAATATCTTAAAGTAAACCAATTTAGCACCCTTTTCTTTACCTGTGCAATTAAGGCCATTTTGGTCGTTGTACATTCCAACTGAACAGGCTAGGGTTAAAACAGAAACGTTAGGCGCTAACAAGTTCAAGCTACAAGAAACACGAGTAAGAGCTAATTTAGGGGTAAAATTATGACGCAGGCCGTTTAATTTTCTGGTAAAGGAAACAGCATATTTTTCTCTGTTTTCTAATCCTTGGGCCATTGATACTGTCAGCATTTTGCTGACAACGACAACCTTTTTGCATTTTAGAAAATGATAATATTTGCAGGAAAGTAATCTCGTACCCAGATCTTCTCAACCCTCGTAGAAGTGAGTAAACATCTGGGTACGAGAGTACTGGCTTCCCTGCTCACAGCAGACAGTCACTCGCAATCTTGAATCAAAACTGACGTCAATTTGTTAATTTTAAAGTGTTTCACTTTCCCAACAACGCTGCACATCGGTTTCTTTATAGAAACTAATATCACTTTGTCCATACAACATACCTTGGCATTTCCCCCCAATATTCTCCATGTCCTCTTTACAGATGCATCTTCCTTTGAATCCACTCACGTCCCATTCACCATTGCTTTGACAATTAACGTATAAACTCCCCTGCACGTGGACTGTCCCTTGCTCACAACTTCCTTTAACTGTAATCGATTCTGTGTCATTTGCTGGAGCTACAGTTCTCGGTAGCGTCACCGAGTTGTTCCTGAGTGTTTCGTCCGGGCAAACGTTATAGGTGACTTTCACGGAGTACAAAACAGTACAAGCTCCAGAATTGTGGAATGCTAATATAACATGCTTACTTTTGACAAAGCTGTTTTTTGTTACGAAAATTCTCGAAATAGTAGGCTGTCTTATCTCAGCCACTTTTTCATAAGCCGCTGCGTTATTTACAGGGTCAGGATAGTGTTTCACTACTGCAATAAACTGGTCTGACTGGTTTACATACAAGCCAAACCTATCATCGCAATAATACCCTCCATTGTTCGGGGGGAATGTAGAACAACCTGTAATGCGGTACTCAACAGTGACATCAATCCTGTTAGCTTCAGTGACTGCAAATTGATCACTAATTAGCCAATTGTTTGGCTGAGGATCCGACTGTTTAAAGCCAAGAGAACATGATGAATATCGGATAGGTTGAGTCTTTCTATCCCACCCCTACAAACATGAACAATTAATCAATACATTAATCACGCATTAATTATAACTAATTAACTTTGTTTTGCTTTACTTCCTAGACCGCCACTTAGTATATCATTGATTTCTAAACAATATTGTAATATCCATAACACAGCTGTTATTAAACTGAACTAGGATAAACTTTGTATTGAGGAGACACTGGCTCAGATTGTTCTTCCTTTTTGTGTTTTTGGATCGAGCCGAAAGTGATCATGAGTAGGTAAACTTGCAAAAAGAGACCACTATTCCCGGCAGTAAGAGCCGAATTTGGTAAAGGACCAACAAAATATTTTCTTCAATACATGGACCTGCTATTAAACTCTGCTAATTAATTTTCCTGCTAGCCATTCTCGGCAAAAGCGCGCGCCAAAGTTAAGTATAAATTGCATTTTTTAGGCCGATTCTGTGAAGTAACCTAACCGCCAGAAATGAGGGAAAAGCATTATAATCAATTAAGAAAAAACCTTTATTTAGACAAGATGGGAGTAAAAAAGCTGCATAGCTTGTGGGGTTGTGTGTAAATAAAACATGAAAACTAGAAGATAAAAGGCATTAGAATATATTTGAGGCAAAAACGCTAAACTAATCGCTAAAAATAGATAAATTGCTAATGTAAAAAATCTTATATAGGAATTATTCATAAGTGTCAACGTTAAAAAGATTAAAAATCGCTAAGAATTCTTACAATACAGGTTGTTAAAATCAGTATTTTTCATTATGTTCGACGTTTTGATTATTTTCATAAAACTCTCTAGGGATATTGCTTCGTGACACTCTCGCTGTAAAAGATTCCATAGCACTGCCCCTCTGTAGAATGTTGAAAGTTTCATGGAATTGTTACCCTGCGAGCAGAGTATTCTTCGATCTTCCTAGACTAATCTAGGAAGATCGAAGAAGACTCTGCTCGCAGGGTATGGAATTGTATGATGGGCGAATAAGGTTGGTTTGTTCTAAAATTGTACAAGTGTTGAAACTTGGTGACAGGTCGATCAAGTAGCGATCCGTATTGCAGAGTTCTTACCGCTCTTGGAACCAATCAGAAAACTCCTTTTCTTTGGGACCATGCCATGTTGTGCCACTAGTTTAGTTGTGCCCAGGAGTAAGCCGGAAGGTGACAGTATAAACAGAATTACATGCACAGGGACGGCGGAGTGTAATTTGAAGTGGAAGGGGGGTGGGGGCGGGGGGGTAAAAAAATAGATTTTTTAAGGTGATGTTCACAGAAGCGAGCGCCGAACGCGCGAGCCACAAGCTAACTAGGGGGCATGCTCCCCAAAAAATTTTGAAATCTAGAGTCTCGCAAATGCTATTTTCAGCATTCTCCACGAGACATTTCGTCAAAAAATAATTTTCTGAATCAAGTATAAAATCACATGTATTTTCATAATGTGTAGTGTAGCTAGCGTTCAGGACACCATGTGCGTCAGTCTTAACTTACCCCTTTCGTTTCCCAGTGCCAAATATTTGGACCTGCTGTGTCTACTAGTATCACTTGTCTTGACGACACCCCAGCTACAAACGTCATGGAAGTTATGACGGCGACCCAGAGATGCTCCATACACAGCTTTTGTGGTAGGTTTCAAAGCTTTTATACCTAAATATGTCAAATTTAATTATATTTAAGTCGCGCTGTTCTGGGTAATGGTCTTATCGAACTGGTTACCTGTGCTTGGCGCCGGTTATGTCAAGCCAAGTGATAAGGTAAAGACTGCGTACGAGCCTAGTGGCCCATCAGGCCGGAGCTTATCCCGGTTTCCGTAGCATGAAGCGACTAGACGTATTTCTACTCGCAGGGTTACCCTTAGCAGAAAATTCGTCGGTACCCATTTATACACCTGGGTGGAGAGAGGTACTATGAGAGTTAAGTGTTTTGTCCAAGAACACAACACAGTGCCCTGGCCAGGGCTTGAACCCAGACCGTTCGATCCGGAGTCCAGCGCACTAACCATTAGGCCACCGCGCCTCCCACTAGCTAAGCGATAAGGGCACGTTATAAGCTTTAGGCTAAAGGCAAATGTTGCAAATGTAGACAAGTGAATTGTGTTAAATCTCTGTCACGGTATAGTGGCTCTCATGTTAGAAGTGATGTCTTTTTACCAAAAAGTCATCCTTAAATGACGCCGCAAAGCGGCGCTTTCTCTTTCTTGTTATGGATGGCCGGATCAGCCGGATCAATAAAGTGTACCCTTAGAAACGAGAAACAAGTTGAAATTTTATTCTACTTTTAGCTATCTCCTTAGCAGGTAGACAGACAAAAAAAACCACGCTAAAAAACACACGCTAAATAGAGATGGGGGCTACGAATTAGCCGCCATTTTCAACCACGTGTTGTCACGTGACTAAACAAATGAAACCACGTGACAATGCGGAGCGTTCTTTGCTGAAGAAGACGGAAAATTCTTAATTTTCAGACTTTGTGGCGAGAATGATTATTGTTTAGGGGTGGACCATTTGATTTTTGATGGGGGGGTTGCAGGATTTTTAGGTTGCTAGATATTTTTTTTTATTCTTCCAGCCCTGCAGGATTTTTTTTTTTAATCTCCATGTCCTTGCACGATATTTTTTTAATGGAAATTTAAAACACAAATTTTGAAGTTAACTTGACCGTCACCAGCCACTCAAAAATCACCCTATTAGAAACCACCTTTACACGCAATGCCTTTTAAAGTTTGCATCTTTCTTTCATCTTTACTCAATGCACAAAGAAATGCATATCCACTAGCCTGGGGCTAGTGGATTTCCTTGTCAGGCTAGTGGATGTTACTGGGCAAGTGAACGTTTGTTCCTGCTAATTACGTAACGCTACTGAGAAAAGCCTTCAGACGTGCGTGTAATGGTTCCAACTCCAAAGGGCGAGCTGGAAAATCCATCTTATTTGCACCCTGTTTATTACTTTCAAAGCAAGAAAGAGGGACTGCAAAGAAGGAGAAATTGAATAGTAATCTGGCTTCTCAAAATACGTATTTAGTATTTGGAGTTATCTAGAGTTTCAAAAAAATGAGGGTTCAATAAATGGGGATTTGTAGATTTTACCAGTTAAGACGAATTTTGAGTGGACGTAGAAGCTGGAGGGGACATAACCAGCAGGTGTTGTCAATGGTCCTTTCTAAAGGCCAGTACCAGGACAGTTCCATTCACACAAAAATCATTTGCCACGCCCTGATTACGGCTGCTCGATATTTTTTTCCTTCTTAACAATTCTGTATGATATTTTTTTTAAACCAGAAGCACATGCTCGATATTTTTTTTGGGATTTGCACAACCCCCCCATCAAAAATCTAATGGTCCACCCCTTAGTTAACAATGATGTAGGTCTATGTTGGTGAACAAACAAAGTTCGACGTTTGAATCAACCAGCCGCGGCAAATTTTAGGCGAGTCTCGAAATCTCGGCGTTGCAAAGAGGGTCGTACAGGGGGGTCTCTGGCACGATTCACGGACGAAAAAAATAACGAATCACGGATCACGGATATTGAAATTTCATTTTCCCGAATCACGAAAATAAGTACTCTTTTATCCTGTTCTTACGCTACAAATAGTGTTTGAAGCAATTTAAATACTCGAAACTCCTTGTTTCTTTGTAGTGGCTTTTGTTTGTCAAAATGCCTGTTTGTGCAGCTCCATGTTTCTCAAACAGATCTCCAAGAGATACAAAAAAACCTTTCACCTTTTCTTTCCTTTCAGACAGGCATTTTGACAAACAAAAGCCACTTCAAAGAAAGAAGGAGTTTCGAGTATTTAAATTTTCCCGCTAAACTTCAGGCTGAACTCTTTGACGTCACGCATACATTACTGGCTCCAAGATGGCGGCGTTCAGTTGTCGAATTTTGGGCTACTTTAGAGAAAGATTTCGTAGGGATTTAGCGCTCGTTGGATGCTGAAATTTTGGTGAATAACATATTTTTGTATAAACGTTTTATTGGCGTAAAGAAAATAAATGGCCATTCTGGAGTGAACTTCTCCTTGAAGCGAAACAACTTTGCAGCGAAACGACCGGACTCACAAAACAACGGCAACAACAACAGCAAAGCAGAGAGCTACAGAGCCTTAGACTAGCGTTGTAATAGTCCCGCGCTGGGATTTTCTAGATCACGGAGTTTCGCACTCGGATTTTTGAATCGCGGTGTCTCGGGCTCTGATTTGAAAACAAATTGTAAGTCTCGGTCTCGGATTTTAAATGAGGGTCTCGGCGTCTCGGCGAGTCTTTATTTGGGTGAATTGGGTCGACCCAAATAGGTATTAAGTTCTGGTCATGAAAAGTTCGACGTTTCAACCGGGCCTTAGCCACATGAACACAAAGACTAGCAGCAAACGATCGAAGTTTTCATGTCAAACAGTTTCGTACTTTGCGACGGGACTCAGAATCTAAGTTTGGACGGCGATTAAAATTCACTAAAAGCGATTTGCAACTACACAATATGCAAGTTGATTTCAAAATGCCCGGCGGAAAATGACACTTGACGTTTTACTTACCAATTCCTGCACGGCGAAACTCTTTGTACTGGATGAGGACGATGAGCAAACACGACATTGAGTAGTGCAGTGGCTATTGCAAAATCAAGCTGACCGTGACAATTCATGCAGACATCAATCAGTGATCAAATACCGTAATCCTAACTGACAGCACATCATATGTAATGTCACTGTCGAAAAAAATCGGCCTGTGTGCGTGACTAATACCAGAAAATGTAGCGGTTTAAGGGTAGGTGCATAAACTAGCTTTAAATTTTTATTATTCATCATTTCCTATTTTTTTTCCTATTTTTTTTTTTTGGAGAACGGATTGCCCAGATTTAGCAAACCTTTCGAATCGAAGTAGTAGTAGTAGTAGTAAACTTTATATTAAGTGTAAGTCGTTCTAGCGTTTTATACACTAATTGGAAGACCGCTCGAGCGCGTTCGCGAAAAATACGGCTGTTTTGCAGTTTGTATATATATGGGGCATTTCGAGTCTGAAAACAAGCATTTCTTTCACAAATTAGCCATGAATCTTAATCCGTATAACAAAAGACGAAATCTAAGGTCTTGCAGGCGACAGGTGACATTCTAATAGCTAAGCGGATAGATTTTGGTGGCAACTTTTCTGAACTCGAATAATTATTCCTTCGTTGCCACTGACTGAATTTCATCCGTTCTCTGCAATTTGTGTGATCAAAAGGCGGGGTGACTCAAAAAGTTGATTCTTCGCAATTGAACACAGCTCTGCAGTAAATTAACACATTGGCGTTTTCGACGCAAATGGGTGAGTTGTGCGTACACGGTAGCTTAATTGTTTATAGACGTCATCCACCCCTTTTTATCACAATTCTAGAGATAGCAAAGTGTATTAGTGTGTTCAAAGCAGACTAAAAGTGATTTTCAGTTGTTCAGGAGTGGTTATCGATTACCGTTAAAATTCTATCGACAGGGAAACTTGAAGCGCCATTGACACGAAAGAGGAAATTGGGTATGAACCCGTCAAAAAATCCTGATGCGGACCCGAGCAGTTTTGTAAATAAAGCAGCCAACTTTACGCGGCACCACAGGCACCCGAATTTTGACGGGTCTGTGAAAATGCGCTTTAAACAATAAAATCTACTTCAACGCAGTGCACAAATGAAGCAATTCTTGTCTCTGAAAAATTAAAAATTGTACTGAAAAAAAAATCTGACATATTTAAAGCTGACTGAGTGCTTTTCGATTGTTGAGGTATTTACATGGCTAAAAAATGTTACAACAAACCACGAGACAATTGTATATGCAAGCTTCTCTGACAAAACAAACCAACAGAATTACAAACTTGGAAATATTTGCGAGACAAGTTTACGCGAGTTTCTCTTCGATTCTCTGTCGATACCTGAAATTTTCCATTCAGACTGGAAACCAAAGGGTCTCTCAAAGCAAAATATGTTTCCTTAAAGTTCTTGTGAATCATTAGCCTGCGAACGCAGACGTATTTCCGGCTGTCGCTTGTCTCCGCCGAAAAATAACGTCTGTTCGCAGGCTAGTGAATCATGAGCTTATTCGATTTTTTCACGATCCCATAACACACCTTGTTTACCCCCCAAAATTTTTGCATAAGCATTGTTTTTAATTTCTCCAGGGACGATTGTACGTCATTGTAAATCCCAAGAGAAATTGAAAACAATGTTTATGCAAAAATTTTGGAGGGTAAACAAGGTGTATTATGGGAACGGTCAAAACAGCGAATACAAGAAAGCGGCTAAAATTCAGGTCATGCTGACTCATGACTGATTATGAATCATAGCTGTAAAATTGGTATGAATCATGAATCTTCGTGTTTAAAACTTGGGAATCATGAATAACGAGAGATGGGTAAAAGAATCATGTATAACAAATGAATATGCTTCCGTCGATATTGGAGGCGAGTGAATATAGAATGCAAACTACGAAACTTCTTAACAGTTATATCACAGAAATTGCCGAAAATAGCATTTCCGAGCGTCTAATTTTCAAAATTTTCTGGGGGCGCATGCCCAGACCTTCCTTACAGGATAACACTGAAAACGCGATTAGGTATGTTACACACAGTAAAGTTATTTTCAAAAATGGATGAAAACAATGACAAATGAATCATGAATCATTGAAGCAAAACAAGACAGGAATAAGGAATCATGAAAGTCCAATGATTCCGCTTCCATCCCCGATGCTGACGAGAAAATATAATTGATTACAGAGAAATCGACAACAAAATCTTACAGTTAAGCTGTTAGAATTTCTTCTCTCGACTGCTAGACCTTAAATTTCTTTTTTTTTTTATGCTTTTGAACTTATAACGATGAAGATTCTGGGCTAATTTGAGAATGAAATGCTGTTTTCCGCCTCGAAATGCCTCACACGCTTATAAAATCTTTATAATTGGCCCTAAGGCCTCGCTTCCATGTAACTTCTGTTTTTTCCTGGATCGGTGTATTGTGTGATGCTGCGTCATCAGGAAGGGGCATTAGGAATTGCAGAAACTCCATTCCCCCTTAATCATGCCAAGAATTGTTCTCTAGATCAGAAAAAAGCTGTATCAAAGATTTGTTAAGCATCTAATGTTACTTGACCTGGCTTGCGAGATATGTCCAGAAATGAACGCAGTCACGAAAATTACGAGTAGCGCGCTTGTTTCGGCCCATGGTTTAAAGAACCAGGTATATTTATGTATTGAGCGCTTGTTTTGGCTCATGGATTCAAGAACAAGGTATATTTATATGTTGCGCGCCTGTTTCGGCTCATGGCCGATGGTTTAAAGAACGAACGAGGTATGCGTAGCGCGCTTGTTTTTGTAGTCCAGTTCTGGACCCTTGTTGCGTAACAGAGAGACGGCCAGAACTGGACTGTTGTTTTTGCGGATGGATATACAGTGGAACCCCGCTCTACGGACACCCGCTTAATACGGACACCCCGGTATTACCGGGACAGTTTCGTTGGTCCCGGCGAAAACCTCATACATTTTCTCTTAAATTAACCCACTTAATACGGACACCCGTTAATACGGACAACGGACACTTTTCCGTGTCCCGAGTGACAAACTCTTATTCATTGTCAACCCCGGGAATTAAAACGTTCTGTTGCTGTTGAAATGAGTTGTATTTCTTGTACATAGTAAAGTTGCGACATTGTTGAGTTTATTAAAGTTTAGTTCGAGTGTATGACTAGATCGTAAGGTTTTCGCAAAAACTATTAATTTTAGTCAGGGAGTTCACAGTTTGCATTTGTTACAGTTACAGTACAATTAAACAACGTTATGTTGCCGTAAAAACGTTTGCCTTCGTCTTTGCGTCGAGAAAACGTGTATCCGTGACTTTTTTCTGAGACCCCGCTTTGGCCTGTCCCCTTGGTGTCCGTATTAACGGGGTTCCACTGTATTCATGTCGCAAGAGCGCGGTAGGGAAAAACCCTTAAATTTGTAGAATCCGCAATTTTCGCAAATTTTGTAAAATCTGCAGCGCCGCTTTGCCGATGTGTTGAAATTAACATAAAGTCTGCATACGAGCCAAGTGGCCCATCAGGCCGGTGCTTATCCCCGGTTTCCGTAGCATGAAGCGACTAGGAGTATTTCTACTCCCCCCTGGATGGGATGCTTGTCCATCGCAGGGTTACCCCCAGCAGTAAATTCGCTGGTACCCATTTATACACCTGGGTGGAGAGAGGCACTGTGAGAGTAAAGTGTCTTGCCCAAGAACACAACGCAGTAACCCGGTCAGGGCTCGAACCCGGACCGCCCGATCCGGAGTCCAGCGCATTAACCATTAGGCCACCGCGCCTCCCACGAAATTAACATAACAAAGGACGAAAAAATAAATCGTAAATCGTTAAAATTGCAAAATCCCCAATTTTCGTGACTACCCTGACTACACAGTCTACAGTGACTACACTGACTACAATAACTACACTGAGTGCAGTGACTACAATGACTACAGACTACACTGACTACAATGACTATGGTGACTACACTGACTAAAGTGACTGACATTGACTACACAGGTTACAGTGACTTCACTGACTGCAGTGACTGCACTTATTACACAAACTATGGTGTCTATGTTGTGGGTCAATTTTATCCTTGGTTCAAATTTTCTTTTCTTTTGCTTTTGGGTATGGTGATGTATGATAATGAGTTTAAAACAAAGGAAAATAAAATTTGAACCAAGGGTAAAATTGAACCACAACATCTACACTGATTACAGTGACTACACTGATACAGTGAATACACTGACTACATTTACTACAGTGACTACACTTACAGCCCAAATTTTCCATGTACTAGGATTTACCTGGAATTTTACTTCTGGGACTGGGATTTAGAAAAAAAAATTGGCTGCATAATGAGATTCATAGACTCCTCCACCCCCCTTCCAGGCTCCTCAGTTATATCTCACTCGCAAAATCACGTGATTTTGTATTGCGGGCCCATAAATGGAAGGACAACTATTTTCAATTTGGTTGTACCTTACTAAGTTTACAGGGTTAACTCTACGGAAAATAAACTGTAATTGCCTAGGATACTTGTAAATATGCTGAGCAAATTCAAGTGTGAAAGAATTCCAGCTTCAACTTTTTTTTCTGATTCAGCTTGTGTATTCTATGCGAAGACTTTTACCCTTGGAAATACGATTAAATGATAGCTTTAAATTTTTTCTGTAGTGATAAGGAGATAATGGAACTCAAAAGTTGTAATAAGAAGGCACGACAAACGAATAAACTGTTATTACAAGCCGCGAATTTAAATGTTGTCCTTCCAGTGTGAGCCCTCGCTACTTTAAGTCCGCGGCAACCAAACAATTTCACGTGATTTTGAAAAAGAGCAATTACATGTAAAATTCAACAATAGTGGGAATGAAAGTGCAAAGTTTGAACAAAAAGTCCCAACAATAACTAAAAGGCCTGGTGATTTAGCATTTATCCTGCATCTCCTGAGTAAACCATAGAGTTGGCAGTTCTTGGAATAGGGCTGTTTACTTTAAGTCCACAAATTACAATAACAATAACATCAAATTTATTTGCATTCCTATTGACATAGATGGTATTGCATGTTAAATAGAGGAAAACAATATATTGATATAAATAACGAAAAAAAAACAGAGTAAATTTTAATTTAATTAACTTAATAACTATCACCGTCTTTTTTTCTGGAAGGCTTCAAAAATAAAGTAGCCTAATTACATGTACAGTAACTGAACTGCTAGCTGACAGCAAATTGTATCGAATATCTACTCCCCAAAGATACATGATAGTCAAACAAGATTACAATTGAAACTTCCCGTTTGCCAAAAGATCAGGTAAATCTGCAATACTATTGATTATAAAATCCGGATTACTTTCCTTGATATACTCTTTAGTTTGTGTTCCAGTTAAGACCGAAACAGTCCAACACCCCGCGTTCTTGCCCTCATGTACATCGATCTTTGTGTCTCCAACTTTGACGACGGCACGTGGATCGCTTATGCCGAAAAACTTCATAGCAGAATGAATCATTGCTGGATGAGGTCTTCCATGGCCTGCCTTTTCAGCGCTGGAAAGGTAGTCCACCAGCTCTGTCCAATTCAACGTCGATGTGATCGTTTCCACGACACTGTGCGGAAAACCACTGCCAACAGCGATCTTCATTCCCGCCGATTTAAGCTTGGAAAAAACGTCTGTCGTCCCTGGAATTTCGTTCTTAATCAATGATAAGTGTTCGTTTAGAAAATATTTGAAATCTCTGAATATGACTTCGACATCGATGTTCGGCGACGTGTTACTCTGCTTATGCAGCTCGTTCAAGATTCTTTGAATGGCGTCTCTCTTCTCCATTCCTCGATATTTATTGACAATTTCCACATCGATGTCATAGCCATGTTTGCTAAATGTTTCTCTCATAGCAACAGCAACAAGTGGTACTCCTTCAATCGAATCATCTACAGTTGTTCCCGCAAGATCAAATACTAACAACTTGATGTTCGCCAACTCGTCCGCCATCTTTGCGTTGTCATCACTGAGCCAGCGGATCCGGCTAATATGGACAGCGGAGAAAAACATCGAGCCCGAGCCTGTGGTACGAAGACTATGGACAGCGGTAAAATAAAATGGCGGCGGATTCTTTGAGGGTCGGTGACATATAAACAACAGTCTTGTGTACTAACTATGTTTTTCGGGTATAGTTTAAAAGCATGCTTGACAGGCTCAATGTATTTTCTCTCCTTAGATACTGCTGCTTCATGGATACAGGTAAATATAACGCGTTGTGTGACCAGGGTTTAGAGTCCATGCACCCTCGGCGCTCATCATTATTAAAGTTTGTTTTGAACCATCAAGAATTAAGGTCTTATTAATTTTGGCATTATATTTGCATGGTTTCTACTCTGGAGGTCTCAAAAATGCAGACATCAGACAACAAAATACTAGAAATTTCAAAAGGGTACCTAAATGTGTGGTTAATGCATCAGTCAATTCCAGCAGTGCCCATCCCCCCCCCCCCCCCCCCGGGCTAACCCCCGGGCATTAGCATTTCTTTGGTAAATTCCCCGGGGTGGGGATGAGGGAACCGGGCAAATGCCCCGCTCCCGGGTTGATTGTTTTCAATCTCTCGATAGGTGATATAAGAATATAATACAAGTTGTTACTTCTTGACAATGAAGAAATATCTAAAATTCAGAAAATATACCTTTAAAAACATCCATGAACATCCACGAGCTTCTCTAGTCCTTCGTGGACTAGCTAATCTGCAACGTAGTCCACGTCTTGGCCTATAAACGCCTCCATCACGAATACGCGACTCACTCCACGGTTTCGAAAGCACGTGTCAAATGCCCAGGGGTCAACCCGAGGTACGCAAATGCCCCACCCCCGGGACGGGCAACATTAGGAAATGCCCCGGGGTTGCCCGGGGGGGGGGGGGGATGGGCACTGCTGGAATTGACTGATGCATAAGGGGAAGTGGGGAGGGGTGGCTTGGACCACATGGGCAGGCGCAGATCCTGATTAGTTTTCACCATGTCATGGAAATCAGTCAATATATTGTCCATGTCACTCAAAATACCTGAAATTCAGTTTAGGTGGCCAATACGTAACCCAAACATTTTCACCCCCATCCCCCACTGTAACAGCTTAGCCATTGGTGTTTGTGTTCTCGGAAAACAGTCGCCATTTTTCCTGGATCTGTGCCTGAAGGGGAACAACGGTTAAAAATCCATGTCTGCAAGCCAGAAATAATATGCAACGTAACAAGTACTAATTAGTATAAATATTGATTATTGTTATCTCTATTTTTAAGGCAGAGTGCCCAGACCTGTAAAGAGAAACTTGGTGCTTTCAGAAAAGGACTCAAGAAACTTCCCCTTGAATTTGGTAGGCAGCTTGGCATTTGTTAGCTGCAGTATATAACATTTCCTCCAATAGTTTATTATTAATATGTTTAGTAGAAGGAACTTCCAACTGTTTAATTATTACTTTGAATTCACTTTATTACAGTGTACATCACTGCACCAAACAAAATTCCAAGAGACAGTAGCCAGGAAGATGCTTCTGTAAAAGAAGGTATATACAAACATTTTCCATTCTAATTTTTCAATAGGTTTTCAATCATTGCTTGTTTAGATGACATTTCCAAATTATCTAACAGAGTTAAAGGTTGTACAGTATGGGTCTTCAAATCTAATAGAAGAATGGACAAAATCCCAGCATACCAACCAAGGCCAACCAAAGATCTATGTTCCAAAATTCATTAAAATCCATGATTTCAGGCATGTTTCAGTTTACAGGCCAAAATTCTCAACTGTTCCACAATCCATGAATCTACTCAACTGATTTGCCTAGACAGACAAAATATCTGCCAATCCTATATTCACCCGCTCCTAATTAGCTTGACACTCATTACTGTTAATAAGTTATGTCTTGTCCATAGTGTGAAATATATCAGACTTAATTGATTAATTAATAAATTAATTTATATGATCTTGAAATACATGTATATTAGTTTATTTTTTACCAATTAAACTTTCTGTCAATAATTTCACCATCCTTAGAAATCTGGGGCAGAATCTGAGGGCAAGCAGAAGTTGGAGAAGCAAAAATCTCAAATGCACCTGATAATTTCTTTCTCTTGTTTTGACTCTGTCTTGCACCCACTTTCCAGTTACATTTTAGTCAGAATAATTTCTCCTTTTTTCAGGATCAGATGAATATGGTTGGTGGTTTTCAACAGAAAATGACACATATGATCCTCTTAGCCCTTCCGATGTTTCAAAAGGTTATGAAGAATCAATTGAACTGGTCAAATCAACTTTTGTCAACCAGGTCAGTACAATGATAATCAGTTATTGCAATGTGCAATTATAAACCACAGATCCTGCCACAGATTTGGTCCATTGATTCGGTTCTCATTCTTTTTCACTAAAAATCCCCCAAATTTAAAAGCAGAATATATAAAATTTGAATACCTTTTTTGTTATTGCCTGCCTGAGACAAATATTTTGGAATCCCCAAATAATATTTGAGTAGTATCATTCTCATTTATTCATTGTCCTTTTGGTACAAATAAAAAAAGTGTAAAAAATTGTAAAAAAATATTATAAGAGCAGTGTAACTCATGTTTGTATTAATATCTACTCTCTTTTGAATATTTTAGGGTCCATTTGATGGTATGTAACATTACATTATTTTGTTATAAAGCTGTAGTAATATTATATGTATTATTTTGTTGTATAAAACCAGTGGCCTTCTGGCTTCATCTGAAGAAAATAGACAACTGGTTGACTCAGGATGACAGTTTTTTTTTTCCAGCTCAGTGACCCATTGTTGAGACAGCAAATTAAATGATGCTATTGTTTGCATTAATCATTACCATGTTACCCACTGTGTTATCAAACCTTTGAACAACCAGGCTTTCATGCTGATGGATCAGACTAGTTAGTCAGAAAACTCAATAGTTAAGGATTTCCAAACAGTTATTGATTCATAGCTGAAAGTATGTTTCTGCAACTATTCAATTTCTGCAATCTATATAATTAATGTTCAGTAAGTTTGAACATACTGAGCTGTTTTTATTTGCTATTGTTATCAATTACTAGGTGTTCTTGGTTTTAGCCAAGGTGCCTGTCTGTTATCAATTCTCTGTGCATTGAGGGAACAAGGTATGCTTGATAATGCAGTAACGTGATCTAGGTATCATAGATTCAGGGTTTTCAATAGTTTTGTAAAGTAGCGGACATAGTTGTGAAAGCACCAGACAAATTAAACCCATGGTGCAACAAAAATGGATTTTCCAGCTATGATTTTTAACAGGCAAAATTTGGGTCATTTTAAAGAGAAAGAGCTAAACAGACATCGTCTTTTGGCTGGAAAAATCAAAAAAAGTCACTTAGTCCTCTTGCAGTTGTTTACACCCCTGATAGTTAGAACATTTACTTGAAATGCATTGTGTTGCAGGTTCTTTAAGTTTTAAATTTGCCATTCTTGTGGCCGCTTTCAAGTCAAGATCATCAGGACACAGTAGGTACTACACCACGCCTATATCCTGCCCCACCCTACATGTGTTTGGCGACACAGACAGAGTGATACCAAAGGGTATGTAGTCACATAAAGTATTACTTCAGTTTTCAAGCACCTTTATTTTCTCCACCCTACATGTGCAGTGATATATCAAAGGGTATGTAGCTGGCCTGTGTGCTGGTGTCGGACGTGAAGTGCGAGACGGGGGCAAGGGAAATAAGGAAGAGAGGATTAGAGAGATCTTTTCCTTCCCTTTGTAAGAGTAAACTACACCCCTGTATTGTTTCACCCTAAATTTTATGTGATGTCAAAGGGTATGTAAAGCATTACCTAAGTTTCCCTGCATCATCCTTCATGTCGTTGCCCTTACCTCCTCACTTGTACAATTTGTCTCAGATGATTCAACGTAGGTGTCTCTTCTTTTACTTAATTAGAAAACAGTGAAGACCTCCTGAGGCACTTTTCGAACGCCACCATTGTTAATCATCCTGGAGGTTAGTTAACAAATTTCATTTAAGTTCAGTTACCGTAGTTTCTTTTTCTTTTTCGCTTTAACAACTTTTCAGTAAATAGTTGACTTTCGCTTGTACAATTGCGGGGAAAGAGGGGCGCTTTATGGTGGGATCATTTCAATTAATTTTGAAACCCTTAAATTTGTCTTCAAAACGATCGAAGCAAGCCAAATAATAACAGTTATATGTAAAACATAAACGAAAAAATACCAGCAGGAGAACAGCTACTCGTAAACAAGTGGTCCGATTTCCAAGAATGGGTGCAATTATTAGAGCCAAAAAGGCTCAAACTCAAATCCATTATCAACATCTACCGTTTGTAAGACAGTGCCTTTTTATCCTTGGGAGTCTTTTATCAATTCATCGGAGGTTAGGTGTGATCGTGTCGCTTTAAAACTTGCGCTAGCCTGCGTGAAAAGCGTCCCCGTGCGAGCAAAGTGCTATGTTCGCGTGCGAGCGAAGATCGCACGCGACACATGGCACATCGCTCTCTCGGGAACGCTTGCTACGCAGGCTAAAGTTGCACAGGCTGTTACGTCCCATTTTAGAACTCTTTAGTATAATGACAGTGGCGTTGAGTAAACTCAATTTTTTATTTATTCTTCCGCAGGTCATTTTGTTCCAACGCAAGCCCCACAAAGAAAGGTCTATACAGAGTTCCTGGAACAGTTTATTAATAGAACTTAACGAGTTAAATAAATATTATTATATTATTGGTTGTTGTTGGTTAATTTTTTTTGTAAAAGAAGATAACAAAGGAGTGCACGTATCGAGGTTGAACCAAAAATAATAAAGAAAAGTCGTTGAATTTCAGTCAACCAACGCCGCGGATATTAGCACAAAAACTTTGTTTAGATTGTTGCTGGTTAGGAGCCCGGCCCGCCGCAGTGCTTGATCTACTTTTTCTCTCCTAAACTCAAGCGTTTGTAGCATAATTTTATTGGTCGAGAAGAGCATAACCTTATAATCTCTGGGCCAGGGTTGGATTTCTCTGACTGGAAGGCAATGTGGTTAGAAATTACAGGCTTTGTATGTTGTATGGGAATCCGGCAGCATTTTTTTTTTCAAGAATTTAATTCTAGACAACTTCATTGAATCAAGTAAACGGATACTAGACAATTTTCCATACATTTGCCTATATTTTTTCCCTCGAACCGCGTCAATTTGCGGAAAAAGTATATAGACAAATGTATGGATATGTCTAAGGAATGTCTAGCCCAGCTACAAACTTCAAACTTGGTGAATAAAAACTTTTGCCCAGTATTTTAACTTTCGATTCATTAGTTGTCCAGAAATTCAATTTTTTTTTTAATATTTGCCATCGGATTCCCAAACAAACACTACAACTTCTAACTGCGTTGACCCGTGAGATGGCGTTCCGCACCTCCCGCTCTGCGTTCTTAAAGTTCTCCTTGCACGCTATTATTGATAAATCAGCCGAAGGTGGATAAACGAGTAAGGCAAGCATGATGCCAGTGTGAAAAAGTCTTCTGGGACACAGAGAACAGTTACACAAAATCTCACTTGATCTTAAGTTTCTTTATGTAATCAGGCCCTGTCGACGAGGTTGGGCGTCGGTAGCCGTGACATGGTAAACTACCATAAAGTGATCCGGGTACGAGGTATAGAACAATGTAGCTTACATGACATGGTGATATAGTGATCAGCCTGCAGTCTGTACCTTTCAGCGGAATTTCCTATGAGCCTAAAAAGTTTGTCTCTTTCACTTTGTAGTTTCTTCAACTTTCTTAAAAAAACTATAGATATTGTTGAACATTGCGACTTGTTATTTCACCCTATGGAGTATTTAAAGAGCTCAAGTATCCGTGTGCCGGGAGGAGGTGATAAAGTTTTCAAAGACGAATGTGTTTACTGTTTCGATTCACCGGTATGTAAGTTTGCAACTGTTCCTGTGTGACATTCGAAGATCATGAGTGAACATTTTCCCATCTAACGTGTTTTACAGGAGAGTGATGGAGGACTTTATGTGTGTCTTGCTACATTTCTTGGCTTTTGTGAGGAACATGTTCATCTTCATACCAGTAAAACCCCTCACAGGGTTTTCATGCATTTAAAGAAAGTTAAAAAGGTATATTATAATAATGACTGAGCTAAAGTTTATTTATTTCTTTTTTTATTATGACAGTGCTAATACTATAGGAAAATCCATTACCTGACGAGGGAATTCCACGTTAAATTTCACGCGAAAAACCGATATCGCACGAATCGCGAAGCGATGAGTGCGATATCGGTTTTTCAAGTGAAATTTAACGTGGAATTCACGAGTCAGGTAATTGATTTTCCTTGAATCGCATAACCTTTTTAAAATGAAAATGTGGTGAATGTTGCGAATTTAAGCGCTGCCTCACTTTCAAGTCGCAATACCGCGCTGAATACCCTCGCATCTCTAGCCAATCAGAGCGCGAGAATTCTTTGAGCTATGCGATTCTATCGTTTAGCTAGACAAAATCTTGTGTAAAGGTAGTAATATTACAATGCACTTTTTGTCACGAATTTAAAACAGTACATATGTACATGTAGGTTTTTTTTTTAATCCTCACTACTAATACCATTGAAATATATAATTATATGAAAAAGAAAGATCAAATTTAATTTTGAACAGAAATGTAAAAAAGTAACTTACCTGCATTTCTTAATTCTCATGGGGAGGGGAGGGAGGGGGAGGAGCTGCTCACTTGGTCCCAAGGGGATAGCGTTTGAACTGGTTTGGTTTAAAATAGGGTATAGTGGGGGATTTTGGCCATTTTATTGTGGATAGGGTATTTTTGTGCACTCTGGTCAGAAGCTAGGAATATAAATTCTTGGATGTTCAAACTAAATGCTTTGTGATCATTATAATTTATTATAATTTATTCATCTTTTGAAATGGGCAGTTTAATCTGCATCGGGAATTTGAAGCTGTTGCTGGACAACAAAGATCTGATCTGAAATAGGGTATTGATTGTGGGGTCAGACTTAATAATTTATGGAAAAATGCATGTTTCTTGGTCTGAAGTGAGGTAAGGGTTTCAAAAAGCATGCCACACAGTACCATACCCCCTCCCCCCCCCCTCCCCCGCCCCCTGCCACCCCATCCTCAGGGTTGCTTCTCTCATGAATTCACCATGCCACCTGGCCATGCCATAGGAATGTAGACTATAGCTACGCGTTCTTATTTAGTTACATTTTGAGTGTTCACATAATACATGTATTAAATATATTATGCATATAAATACAAAATCTTAATCATATGCTTCTTGATTCTTCAGATTGAACCGGATAGCAGTACAGATTTTCCACCAAAGAAAAAACCTACAAGATTAGCAATTGGTGAGTTCCATGTCCTGTTTAATATACGAAGGTATATGCTTTGTAGGGAACTGCATGTACTTCACAGAAAGCTGACCAGTCCTTAAATAAAATATATATTAAATACAAATTTATCCTTTTTTTCAAGCTTGTTTTTTGTTCTTTGTAATGTGGTCTGGTGCACATTTTTCATTAGCTGTTTTTATTTTAGCGTTTTTCTTTAAATAACAACATTGAACAATATTTAGAAACTTTGTGTTGTTCATTTGACAGGTGTTGAAGGAGGTTTTGATGTAGAAAAGACAAAGGTAGTAAGAAGATACGTACTACTAACAGTGTAATAATAAATTGTAAGGTATAATAATATGACAATAAAACTATTAAAAAATATAGTTTTGCAGAAAATGGGTCAAAGTTAGGAACTGTTCTCCAGTGGAACTTGCCATGGTCATTAGTCTGGATTATGCCTACCTCTTGTACACTATTACATGTATTTTTGAGAACTTGTTATCCAATGGCAAAGGTACAAAAGCACTGGCTAGTACTTCATCATAAGATAAAAAAAAGTGGACGATATACAAACTAATACTAGAAAATTAATTAAAAATAAACATCTTGGCCATGCAAAATATCAAACTCATCTAAGCATCCTATTTCTTTGAACCATGAAGAACGCAGTTATACTGAAATGTCAGTGTTTCATCTGACATTAATTATAGTGCCATAAATCATATTATAAAGTAGATTCACTGGTCATGATGGACAAAACCGAATTAATAAGTAATTGAATGAAAAGACTGGCCTAGGTTTGAAATAGTTATGATATCTACAAAATGTAACTTGTTTAATTTATTGCACTTCAAGCAAAAGGCCGTCCACGACCTGTCATTTGTGATAAAAGTTACTAAGTAAGTGATTGTGTTTCGCTTGTTGTGCAGTTGGAGTATGATGAATTCAACTCCTTGTCAGTGTTAGGAACTGGTGGAGATCCTCTTGTCATTCCTCTTCCAAATGCCGAGCTTCCTCTTCAGGTATTAAATTTTACACCTCTACTGTGACCAATACATTGTTACTTAATAAGCATTTGCATATTTACTGATTATAAATTACAAGAAAACAAAATATTAAGCTTTTCTGTTTGTTTGTCTCATGATAAGTGTATAATTTGTGTGGTTCTAGAAAATACATGTGCATGAATCTAAAAATCAGAAGAAATCAATTGCAAACAATAAGCCGTAAATATGAATAAATTGAAATGTACATGTGTATGTCATGGAATTTATAGCCTGATAATGTAAAAGGAAAAGTCTAACTTAAGTTAATTTTTACAGTATAGTTACACATGTACATTTAGTAAGTACCAAGAAAAATACTAATGTAAAAACAATAATGTTTAAAAATGGAAATTCCCAGTTGGTGGTGAGGTGCATGGTGTTGGTGTCTGTAGTAGGGGTGGGGGGTGGGGTGGGGTTGGGGTTAGCCAGTAGCTGGGTGCCCTTTGTTGTTTTTAGCTGTCTCATCCTATAGTATTTCTGTGCTGCAGGTTCAGTTGGCCATTGCAGGAGTTATTGCCGCTGACACTTCAGCATACAAAGACCAAGTGGCATCTTGGGATGGAGAAAAAAGAGTGGTATCCAAGTAAGCTATATACCACCAATGTCCTGTTAAGTAGTTAGTTAGAGATAAATGTGTTTTAGGAAGTTTTTATTAATAAAATTATTTTGTGCTAAATTTTTATACTATTAAGTAATAAGGCCTTGTTTATATCATCTTATTGTAGTTTCCAGATGAGGTTAGTCTTTAATAGCTGACTATTTTGTACTTGATAAAACTGACTTTTTTACCCTATTTATTTAGTAATTTTATATAACATTAAATTTAATTAATGCATAATATGTTATTTCAGGCATGCAAACAATCTCTTACAACTGGACAATGGTGTTAAAGTTCCTCCAAGGTTAGTTTATTATTATATGAAATTGATGGTAATATTATTATCATTCCCATACCAAATGCTATGACATTTTTATGGGCAAAACATAGCATGCAGAACAGGTGTATTTATTGGGCATGATCACTGTTTGATGGATGAGTTGGCTTGCAGAGAGCTCGGGAATGAGTCTAACCTGTCCCCATCTGAGACTTCATTCTTGCCTCGTTCTTGCCCCTCCTTGCCCCATTCTCACGCCTACTAGTCCTGACCCTCAAGCTGTCCAGCATCCAAGATGGTGACTTAAACAAGATTGTTCGGTTGTTTATTATTGAATGTTCGGACGCCAAAACGCCTGTACTGCAGGCTAGGCAAAACAATTTATTTAATACTCACATCACTGTGTTCAGTAGACTTTACAACAAGAAGTATGAGACAACCTCATTGTTGCTGGTATGTTTATTTTCTCAGAGGCTGGAAGTGTGCCAAGTGTGATTTGAACGAAAATTTGTGGCTCAACTTAACTGATGGAACAATTTTATGTGGCAGAAGATATTTTGATGGTTGGTACAGCTGTCTACAAAAAGAATTCTTTTTAATATCCACAAATGCTCAATGTTCCGAATTTCTCAGCCTCTGGGAACTGCTGACATAATTTACATGTTTTGTAACTGACATGTACACTTATCAAGAAAAGCTGACTCTGTGAAAAGCATAAACCGTGAACAATAAGACCAAACAAGATTCTGGGTAGACGGCATTTGGTAATATTTCATATTACCAAATGTAAGCTGAATAATATTTCATTTATTAATAATCCATGCCATATTCTTCTTTTTTGGAACATTAAGAGCAGGATGGAACCTGTCTTACAGTAATAAAATGTTTATTTTGTCACAAATAAATTCAATTCATTTTTCCATTTTACCAGTAAACATTTGGGTGGTATGTTCATGGTTTATGCTTTTCATGGTTCAACAATCCTTCAATAAGATGTACACCAGAATAACATTTATTTAATAATTAAAAGTGAAACGCGGCACTGTCCATTCTTACAAATACAGTGTAGTTTATCAAAACACTTGTACCTGTACGAAGTCCCCAGTTCCAGATCTCTGCATGCATTGCAGGATGAGTACGAATAGAAGGAGGAGAGGGGGAGGGGGAGCCATTTTCTCTCTGTGTTTATTGTATGTTTCGATGTACATGTACATATGTGTCATCTGAAATCCTTTTATTTTGTAGGCTCAGGAGGCAATAACCATGCTGTGGATTATTATAAAGAGACAGGTTATCCACTGGCTGTCAAACTTGGAACAATTACACCTGATGGGGCAGGTACAGTGCTAGATAATTGTAGTTTTGTAATTTTAGTTTTATATTTAAATTCCATTCATTATATACAAATTCTGTAGGTATTTAATTTCATACGATAACTGTGTCATCTAGAACACTAACAGAGCCTTGGTATTTTATAATTAATGTTACTTTTGGACTCTGCCCATTCTCACCCGCAGAGCCGCCTGTCTGTCTTAGGTGGCAATGCCTTTGCATGAGAAACCTGTCATTGTGGCTCTTTCAAGGATCTTTCCAAGGTCTTCAAGGACCTTTGAGGATTTTTGAGGATCTTGGCAAGGATCTTGACAAGGATCTTCACGGATGTTTGAGGATCCTTTCAAGATCTTCAAGAATCTCAGGAAGGATCTTGGAGAGGATCCTGACAAGGATCTTCAAGGATCTTTGAGGATTCTTTCAAGATCTTCAATCAAGAATCTCAGGAAGGATCTCTGACAAGGGTCTTCAAGGATCTTTGAGGATCTGTGAGGAATGTTTCAAGATCTAATTCTGTATTACTTTGGACATGTACATGTGGGATTTTACTTTTTCTTAAGATTGTAAACATCCACCTGTTGACCATTCTACGTGATGAGCAATGATATACGTAGGTATTAGTATGTTTATAAATTTTTGTTTGATTGTGTCTTGAAGATGTGTTCTCGTATGATGAGGATGATATGGTCGAAGATCCCAACCTTGCTCAGCACCTTGCTCATTTTGGAATCAACATCACACAGATGGAAAAGGTACATTAAATTTTTGTACATTGAATGTGGAATTTCAAAAATTAACTGAAAGAGTACAAAATTATGATAACTATCTGCATGCATTGCAGGACTATAATGCTCAATCATGTATGTAAAAATGCAAATTTTGATTTCATTTCACATGAAGGGGTGGGGGGAGGGTGGGTCAGTGATGTCAAGATTGTGTTCCATTTACAACAAAATGACAATTTCATAGTTATTAAGAAAATGTATATAATTTATAATCATGTATTGATACAAAATCACAATCATTGTAAACTAAAAATTTGATATTCCTTCTTCTGATATATAATTACTTGCTATTATTGTTATAGTCAAGACTTATAGGAATCAGTACACTAAATTAAGTCAAGCAGCCACAGCTGTATGTAATCATTCATCTAATACTGCAGTCCCATAATTTTACTATACATACATGCCATTTCATGTCTTAATTCCAGACTGACAAAACAATGGCAGAGTTGGAGATAGATGTCAACATGAGAATAAGAGAATGGGATGTGATACAGGTAGGAATATAAATAGTGTGATTTTTGTATTTCCAGTTATGATGATTTTGACTAATTTTTGATGTTGGTGTTTTGATCATTGATGTTTCTTCATTGAAGTACAGTATCTTCCCTTGAAACTCGAGAAAAAAAATTATTGATTGGGATCTGGATCTAATGGCAATAGTTCATTCACCACTTACAAGTTTAATGCTTAGTGCTCAATCGTGTACACAGCATTCTTAATTTTTTTTTTGTTTGAATGGACTCCATGCTTGCTTTTGGTTGTGGTTCCCTTCAACTATGATTCTAGATCACATTTAAAACTGCAGTAGGCTACCAGCCAGAACTGCAAATAACAGTCAGTCATCAGATAATGGCTGACCAAAATTTGCCCATGTCCAGCAAAATCCCAACTGTAGTCAGATATCATGTACTAGAAGTTGAGTAATTTAAATCTGCCTTTCAGGAATCTGGCAAGAAATTGACTCCAGTGTATGGTCCTGGCTATACTGGATTGAAGAATTTAGGAAATAGGTATTTAATTTATAAATTTATTCCCTGTGGAGTCTTTTTGATGAATTTCTTGTTAATATTGATTGTGAAAAAAAAAAAAAAAAATTGGCAAGTTAGCAGTCACTTCAGTTGAATTGTAGCAAAAGGAACATAATTGTCATATCATTACATTTTTCTTTTCTTTTCAGCTGCTATATGAACTCTGTGCTTCAAGTTTTGTTTATGCTTCCAGAGTTTAAACAAAGGTACAAAACTTTTAGTTCTGTTAAACACTAGCTGAGTACATAATTTTCTAAAAATTAAATAATTCGTTATTACTCATACTTACTTGCATGTCTCTCTAACCAGATATGGAGATCAGTATGTCACAATATTTAACCAGGCTCCCTCAGACCCTAGTGGAGATTTTAACGCTCAGATGTAAGTATGTACATTACAAGTGCATGTACATTACTTGGTAGACAGAACTAAACTGTTCACGGCCTGCAATGCAAAAGAATGTGAGCAAGCGAAGCAAAGCACAATGGGGTGGGGGTGGGTGTCGAGCAAAGCAAGCCATGCACCTTCTGTTTTGTGCTGGCAGCCAGTTCGATGAAAACTTATGAGATAATAGGAAAATATGTCTTTACAATGTACATCTGCCTGCTTTCCCTCATCTTTTCAAACTTTTGCATTTATTTGTGTATTTACCTTTAAATTGTGTGTTTCTGTTTCATTAGCCAATTTTCCTTTTTCTTTTCTTTACAAGCAATAATAGCATTTGATCAATTTTATATATTGGGAACTGAATGTTGTTTCCCGATGCTCAAATGCTAGAGAAACGGAAGTTTACTGTAAATTGTCTTCTCTACTGTGAACAAAAAATCAGATGAGTGATTATTATATAATTATATTCTTTTTCAAGGGCAAAGTTTGCTCATGGGGTTCTGTCAGGAAAATACTCTGCAGCACCAGCAAAAGAGTCACAAGAAACAGCAGAACAACAAGCGGATCAGGTACAGTAGTTCATATTCAAGATTGATTAAGATCTGATATCTCATAAAATTATCTTCCTGGCATCAGTTGAGGAATATCGTCTTAATAGACCACATAGAACATGAATTCTAATTATTAGTTACAGATACTGCCTTGACTCTGAACGTATACGTGCATAAACAGCTAGAAAAAAGAATTCTTGTAAGCAAATCTTGATTAGCACAGTGGTTAACAGAGTATGGCTTTAATCTATATACATGTGCACATACATGTAACATGCAGATCGCGGGTTCGAATCTTTGTCACAGCGGCATTTGTATTGTTTTTTGTTACCTCAAGATAGTAAATTTAGGCTTTGAATCATACATACGGGATCTTTATTTAAAACTCGACTTTCAGAGTAGCCTGAAAAGGCTAATATCTTCGAGAACATAATATTATTAGAAAAAAATCTAATAAACATCTATTTACATTAAAATGTTCACTATATCTTATGTCTAAAATCTGTATCTCGTGTTCTGGTTGTATTTAATTAAAATACAAATCCGCATTTGTACCATTCCCGGACGGTTTTGTCTTGTTCACTGACACTCTTAAGTTAACCACAACACCAACTTGCGTAGGGTGGCCAAACTTGGGTAGGGATTTGAGTTCCTTCTATGTGCGAACTCGACCAATTGCGACTCATTCGTATGGCTTGAGCTACATACATTCCGCTTGTTTCGTTTCCCAGGAACAAAATGGTATTGCACCGCAGATGTTTAAAACTGTGATTGGACGTGGTCACGCTGAGTTCTCCACCAACAGACAACAAGACGCACAAGAGTTCTTTATGCATTTACTCGCCACTGTAGACAGAGCGGAGGTACACCTTTAGGATGTCTGTTTTTCCAATGATATAGCTCTCACGTTTTGTATCAGTTGTCTTTCTGAGAGGCTGGTTGTGTACGATGGATTAGTTATTCTGGGATTTGTTAATTTTACATTTTTAAATGTTATGAGGTATCAGCGACAGTTTCTGTTAATGCCTTTTATTTCATCCTTACTTTTTTCACTTTCAAACGCTTGAACTAAAGAGAATAGCGTAAATTGGCATTTTAATTAGACTTGTAACTAGGTAGCCTTACAGTACAGTACTACAGTCTAGGTAACTACATGTATGATACAGAATCTACACGTTGAAACCGTCGTTTTGTCAATCCAAAACAACCTTAAAGACACCACAATCTCTTTTGCTTAAGGACGTTCGCGCGAAAATTTTCTAGTCGATAGATTTTTCTAAAATTTTTACTGAGGACGGATAATGAGTTACTTGTGTCAGAAATACAAAAAAAAGTGGGGGTCACCGACTTCGTTTCAGAGATAAGTCTGTAGAAAACTACCCTGATTTTGAAAAATTGGCGCACGTAATTTCGCACGGCTTTCAAGGTTCGTAGTTTAAATTATCGATGATGAGAAAACGGAGGCAAACGATATTGGTGATATTTTGAAGAAGTGCGTCTGTTGCGTAAATAATTTTTAGTGTTGCCATCTTTTATGCAAAGCTTAGCCCTGGAAGAGGCATTTGAACCCGTCGTACGACAAAACGAAAAGATCAAAAAGCGGAATTCGAACGTGCGTGGGGCAAAAAAATCAACCTTTTAATCGATAGATTTTTTCATTTTCTCGCAAAACGTAGATAATCGTTAACAAAAGTGATCGGTTAAGAAAAAAGTAGGGGTCACCGACCATTTAAGCTGGCAAACTGCGAGCGAAGTTATCGCAACGGCTACTCACCCTATATGTGGTTGGAAAGTTTCCTCAGGGCGCGCGCTCGATGCATGACGTGGCGTAGCGTTGCGACAGGAATTACGTGCGCAGAAAGGATGCGCATAAACAATTAGCGCGAACGTCCTTAAACAACGTGAGAGGGTTAAAACCATGTTAATTTAGTCTTCTCCTCCACTTTATTGTTTCTTGCAGCGATCCAATGCAGGACCCATTAACCCAGTAGATTCATTTAGATATAAGGTAAGCTGGTAAATAAACATAACACCATCCAGCTACTTATAGAAACAGTTTAGAATTTACCGACTCCTCAAATTACTGAATAACAACATATCATCATCATACCTGTAATGACCTCCGAGTCTGTCTACGTGAGCTTGTTCTTGCAAGGACATATCATTTGTTGTGCATGACGCTTATACATGTAGCTTTGAGTACACATAACGATACTAATTTGGCTATCATTATTTTTTCACATAACGCTTTTAGTACCCAGGCCAAACGAGGATGAGAGTTGGTGAAAGTTGACTGTTATGAGAGTATTCGTCAACTCTCATCGACTATCCTTAACTCGGGCCAAACGTGAGAAAACTAATCGATTCTCATGAAAATGTTGAACACCTTCAAAGTCGATGAGAGCGAAAGAGAGTCGATGAGAGTGTATGAGAGTTTCAGGCCAAACGAGAGCGAGAGTTTGAACTCTCATCAACTCTCGTACTCGTTTGGCCTCCGGGTTTTATAGCTTAGAGTACACATAACACTACTAACTTGGCTATGCAGGTGGAAGAACGGACGCAGTGTATGCAGTCAAGAAAAGTCCGTTATAACAGCAGAGAGGACACGCTTTTGTCATTATCGATACCTATGGAGGCAGTACTTAATAAAGGTACATTGTAACAGTGTTACCTGCGCGATCATTTGGTAAGAAATGTTCTGTCTGTTGTATTCAGTGACTGGACAAAGAATGAATGCTTTTCTTTGTTCTGTTTCTTTTTTCTTTCTAGAGGAAGTAGCAGCTTATGAATTGAAACAAAAAGAAGCTGAAGAAAAGAAGGAGAGACTGTACGTATTTTTCAGTGAAATGCTTATCGCCATCAGTATGTTTTGCGTTTAATGTAGTAGCACTGTTCAGTAGCCTTTATCTAGTCTGCTTCTACGCTTGTTGAGCTCGGTAGTTGGCTAATAAAACACGTGGAATGCGTCCAATTTGCCTGCGAATACAGCCGCCTCTCAACGCTCCCGGCCGGTTTGTTCGCAGGCTAGCGTCCAACCAATCATAATGAAGATGTTGTCGACTCAGCCAATCAGGTGGCGAGCCAATACCTTCCCAGGCTTTGTGATTAATTTTTAAAGCCGTTACATTTACTTGTATGTACAGTTTCAGAGTCGTCACTATGCTCCTCTCTGTGATATACCTGACCAGTTGTCAATTGTTGTCGGTTCTCGTTAAGGTGGCTCAGAACAGTTTCCTGCATTTTTCAACACCTCAATTTTGACGGATCAATGCCAAAAGTCTTTTCAGTTGACCCAACAATTATGGTATCAAACAGATGCCCAATGACCGGTAAACAAGTTATGGCTATTTTTTGGACATTGCAAGTTACCATAGCAACAGTATAACCTGTTAAAAACACCCTTAATTTTAGCTTTAAGTGCTTATCACTCTAAAACAAGTCCGGTGACCCCCATTTTTTATTATCGAAATGTAATCAACAGTATAAGGTGCAACTTTCTGCAAAGTTTTAAAAAAATCTGCACATGGCGTTCAGAGCCACCTTAAATTTACGAAAATTTAAGATAGCTCTGAACCCCATGTGCAGATTTTTTTAAAACTTTGCCAAAAGTTGCATCTTGTCTTGCTGATCAAAATTTCATAATAAAAAATTGGGGTCACCGGGCTCGTTTTTGAGTTAGAAGCACTTAAAGCTGAAATTAAGGGTGTTTTTAACAGGTTGTAGTGTTGCTATGGTAACATATTGTGTAATGAAAAAGACAACAACGTGTTCACCAATCATTGGGCATTTGTTTGACACCATGATTGTAGCATCAACTGATAAAGATTGGTTATAATGACAGATCGAAATCTAAGTCTTGGAAAGTGTTGGAAACGGTAGCCAGCCACCTTAAACCGCGTATTACCTTGTAGTGTCGCAATTTCAGAAGTTTGCATTTTTGTAACTTTATGTCAGTTTGGCTTTGCCGACAGGCTTTTTTTGGATAATTTATTAACGAGAAAGTAAAGGTGCTCTTCAGACAGATCTATATAACCACATGATCAGAAACACATGCAAATAATTTACAAAATATGGTCGCTCGGAAGACACAAATTACCTAAAGAGAAAAGCTCGGTAACATATCAGAATTGAGGAGTTTTATATCGCTGTTTCCTTGTGGTTTTGTCGACAGGGATCCCAGTGAGATAGTGCGGCCCAGAGTATCAATGACAGCGTGTATTGAAGCCTTTGCTACTCCAGAAATTGTGAACGACTTTTACAGCACAGCACTGCAGGCAAAAAGCGTGGCACAGAAGTGAGTTGCAGATATTACTCCTTAATAAGCCTCAAGAAACAGTCTTCTCTAGGGTGTTCAATTGATCCCTTGCTCGATAGACGCCACAGATTACATACTGATGACGTAGCTGTACAGAGGTCCATGTGATGTCTGATTGGCTGTTACCTGCACGTGGAGAATTGTTACTTAACAACAACCAATAAGCGTCACTTCGCGGATCTATGTAGTGCTATGACAAACTTTCATCCAACAGGGAATTGAACCCATGAAAAAAGGCGTTTAAGGTTTTTTTCCTTTTAGTTTTTTTTTCAGATAGGTAACTAGGTAGGGTAGGTTAACCTTATTTATGCACGGTATCAATTCATAACATATGCTCTTCCATGGAGCTGTGTTTTTAAACTACAAACTATAGTACATTAAATACTTAATAACTAAATAACTTAATTATCTATGAAGTGGCCGGCAGTCAATCTGATCTATCTGTAGATGCACCAATAGCTGTAATTGCTTTGTAGATCAACAAGATTCGCCACGTTTCCAGATTACCTGATGGTGCAAATGAAGAAGTTCACTCTTGGTGATGACTGGATTCCAAAGAAGCTTGGTAAGGCTGGACCTCATGTGAAGATATTAAGCACATTCGTTAGTTCATAATCTTTGTTATTTTCGATGTTTGCTTCAATAAGTGTGTAAGGCACTGCTACGAGGAATGACAGGTTTGTCTTGGGTAAAAAAACTTGGCTAAGAACCCTGATTTCAGTTAATGCACATTCTTTCGTGTAACGGGTTTCTGTTGTTGCAGACGTGGCAATAGACATTTTAGATGAACTGGACTTATCTCATTTAAGAGCCACAGGACTTCAGTCGAGTGAAGAAGAACTACCAGAAGCAGAACAGGCTCCTCCAGGTACTTCTTCATCTATCCATTATGCGAACATTCTTGTTGACTTAAAGCTGCATGCGATTCTAAAACTCAACTAAGCCCGGTAATAGTCACCCATGCCCAGTACTGGTGATTTGACACGGGTCGAAAAACACGTTTTACAACTCGTACGAGTGGACAAGTTGTGTTGACCTGACGAACATTGTGGTTTGATCTTGTAGAACAATACTTAGTTTACTCGCAGAAGGAGCAGTTGGCAGCTGTCCTTTCGATTGGCATCCCTTCTATTGTTTTTTTTCGTCAACCTTTTATTGATTTTTATTATTTCTTGAAGCTCCTCAGATACAGATCGATGATAGTGTTGTAGATCAGCTTGTCTTTATGGGCTTCGACAGAGAGGGATGTCGAAAGGCTGTCTATCATACGAATAATCAAGGTAAGGCATTCGTGCGACTTGAAGAATTTACCCTGAATCTGCCAAGTTCGCCTTCCAAGATCATAAACCGCAGTAAAGGATAATCTTTGTCCAGGTCGACTGTTGCTGTTTGCTGTTTGTTGATTGCCATACACACAGTCTACGTACTGTTTAGTTAATTTCATATCTGCCGATTTACACGGTCCGACTTTCTCGCTCAGTACGACGCGCGCGTCTGTCGAAGGATGTGGTAGGTTGATTTACACGACGCGATTCGTGTTGTAGTCATGGCGCAAGCTTGTCGCATGTGGTAACCGTTTTGTTTCTTATCATTAGGTATCGAGCCAGCTATGAACTGGGTTTTAGAGCACATGGGAGATCCAGGTGAGATGTATTTCCATCAAAGGGTCCGTTTCAACCAGTGTGCATTGCGGCCGTTTGTTGATGTTTTTATCCGGGAAAGGTAATTTCTTCTCAAACCAAAACAATAGCGAATTAGTGAGTTGACACGCAGGAAACTTTGGAAGTTTATTGTGGGAATGCAGTTTGCGAATGGAGCAGATCAAGAGTGAGTATTTTCTCAAATCTTAAAACGAACATCGCTGTTGAGTACAGTTTTCGATGGTGCAAAACATTTGGCATGGATATAATTAGTTTATAATTCATTCGCCAAATTTTATCAATCTTTCCGTCTGCAAGAGCAGACACTTCATTCAAACTCTTGCTCGCTTTGTTAATTATCTCTTGTATGCAAAAATAAAGGACGTATACAAAACATGGTCCCACGTACATGGACCACCCCTCTTGACCTGTTCCTTGGATCACTCCTTATTTTTAAAAGCAAATTTCACCTGTCAGTATAGTATAAGAAAAGGAAAAGAAATAGAAATAGGAAAAGAAACGGAAACAGAAAGATAAAATAATTTAGAAATGAGAAAAGAAAAAGAAAAAGAAACAAATAAAAGAAGGAAGAGAAACAGAAAAAGAAATTAAAACAGATAAAAAGAAAACGAAATAGCAATAGAAATAGAAATAGAAATAGAAATAGAAAAAGTAAAATAAAGAAATAGCAATAGAAATAGCAATAGCAATAGAAATAGAAATAGAAAAAGTAAAATAAAGAAATAGCAATAGCAATAGAAATAGCAATAGAAATAGAAATAGAAATAGAAAAAGTAAAATAAAGAAATAGAAATAGCAATAGCAATAGAAATAGGAATAGAAATAGAAATAGAAATAGAAATAGAAAAAGTAAAATAAAGAAATAGAAATAGCAATAGAAATAGCAATAGCAATAGAAATAGAAATAGAAATAGAAAAAGTAAAATAAAGAAATAGCAATAGAAATAGAAATAGCAATAGAAATAGAAATAGATATAGAAATAGAAAAAGAAATAGAAATAGAAAAAGTAAAATAAAGAAATAGAAATAGAAATAGCAATAGAAATAGAAATAGAAATAGAAAAAGTAAAATAAAGAAATAGCAATAGAAATAGAAATAGAAATAGAAAAAGTAAAATAAAGAAATAGCAATAGAAATAGCAATAGAAATAGAAATAGAAATAGAAATAGAAAAAGTAAAATAAAGAAATAGAAATAGCAATAGAAATAGAAATAGAAATAGAAAAAGTAAAATAAAGAAATAGCAATAGAAATAGCAATAGCAATAGAAATAGAAATAGAAATAGAAATAGAAAAAGTAAAATAAAGAAATAGAAATAGCAATAGAAATAGCAATAGAAATAGCAATAGCAATAGCAATAGAAATAGAAATAGCAATAGAAATAGCAATAGAAATAGAAATAGAAAAAGTAAAATAAAGAAATAGCAATAGAAATAGAAAAGGAAATAGAAATTGAAAAAAAACATGGTTTTTAGATATAAAAAATCTTAATAGAAATAAAAAAAGAAATAGAAAAAGAAATGGAAATTGAAATAGAAAAAGAAATAGAAAAAGAAATTGAAAGGGAAAAAGGAATAGAAAAAGAAATACAAATATGAAGGTAATCACATTGCAATTTGTTTTTACCGCACATCCGTTCTTTTTTCAACTGAACTTCGCTTTGTTAATTATCTCTTGTATGCAAAAATAAAGGACGTATACAAAACATGGTCCCACGTACATGGACCACCCCTCTTGACCTGTTCCTTGGATCACTCCTTATTTTTAAAAGCAAATTTCACCTGTCAGTATAGTATAAGAAAAGGAAAAGAAATAGAAATAGGAAAAGAAACGGAAACAGAAAGATAAAATAATTTAGAAATGAGAAGAGAAAAAGAAAAAGAAACAAATAAAAGAAGGAAGAGAAACAGAAAAAGAAATTAAAACAGATAAAAAGAAAACGAAATAGCAATAGAAATAGAAATAGAAATAGAAATAGAAAAAGTAAAATAAAGAAATAGAAATAGCAATAGAAATAGCAATAGCAATAGAAATAGAAATAGAAAAAGTAAAATAAAGAAATAGAAATAGCAATAGCTATAGAAATAGCAATAGAAATAGAAAAAGTAAAATAAAGAAATAGAAATAGCAATAGCAATAGAAATAGGAATAGAAATAGCAATAGCAATAGAAATAGCAATAGAAATAGAAATAGAAATAGAAAAAGTAAAATAAAGAAATAGCAATAGCAATAGAAATAGAAATAGAAATAGAAAAAGTAAAATAAAGAAATAGCAATAGCAATAGAAATAGCAATAGAAAAAGAAATAGAAATAGAAAAAGTAAAATAAAGAAATAGAAATAGAAATAGCAATAGAAATAGAAATAGAAATAGAAAAAGTAAAATAAAGAAATAGCAATAGCAATAGAAATAGAAATAGAAAAAGTAAAATAAAGAAATAGCAATAGCAATAGAAATAGCAATAGAAATAGAAATAGAAATAGAAAAAGTAAAATAAAGAAATAGAAATAGCAATAGAAATAGAAATAGAAATAGAAATAGAAAAAGTAAAATAAAGAAATAGAAATAGCAATAGAAATAGCAATAGAAATAGAAATAGAAATAGAAATAGAAATAGAAAAAGTAAAATAAAGAAATAGAAATAGCAATAGAAATAGAAATAGCAATAGAAATAGCAATAGCAATAGAAATAGAAATAGAAATAGAAATAGCAATAGAAATAGCAATAGCAATAGAAATAGAAATAGAAAAAGTAAAATAAAGAAATAGAAATAGCAATAGAAATAGAAAAGGAAATAGAAATTGAAAAAAAAACATGGTTTTTAGATATAAAAAATCTTAATAGAAATAAAAAAAGAAATAGAAAAAGAAATGGAAATTGAAATAGAAAAAGAAATAGAAAAAGAAATTGAAAGGGAAAAAGGAATAGAAAAAGAAATACAAATATGAAGGTAATCACATTGCAATTTGTTCTTACCGCACATCCGTCCTTTTTTCAACTGAACTTCGCAGAAAGCCGCAACATTTTAAATGACTAGCGCTTTTGCCTTGAATACTTCATGTTACACTATCAGACTGTTGCAAACTTAACGTCATCCTGTTGTGTTTCTCAGATTTCACCACACCACTGATTGTTCCAGGTAGCTGTGCTTAGAGCCATATTCTGTTAATGAGATGGACCCTTGAAAGCTCTTCCTTTTTTTTGTGATTTGCTTTTACTGCACATAAGATGCCCAACTGAACTTTCCAGAAAGCTGCGACATTTTGAACCACTAGCGCTTTTGCCCTGAATACTTCATGTAAGACTATCAGACTGTCGCAAACTTAACGTCATCTTGTTGTGTTCCTCAGATTTCACCACACCGCTGATTGTGCCTGGTAGCAGTGCGAAAGAGCCAGATTCTGTTAATGAGGAGGCTGTAGCGATTATCATATCTATGGGATTTACTCAGTCTCAAGCTATCAAGGCATTAAAAGCGACTGTGAGTATTTGTTACTTGACAGAAGGAACTAAAATATAGATCTGTAGATGCTGGTCTTGAATAAGGAATCCTAAATTTATCACGTTTGTCCTTCAAAATGCGTGCCAATCTCCCCCGACGTTGAAAACCCTTGTTGCTTTTGTTTCTTATTTAATCCAGTTGTCAAGCATGACATTCTTGATTTCATTGTAATCTAAGTTGGTAAAAAAGCAGCTAATTTGCAATCCATTTTCGTCATTCTCCTCGCCTATGCTCTGGACATAGAATCTCAAAGTCATACATCAACGCTTCTCCTTTCACCTGTTACTTTACTATAGGACAACAACTTGGAGCGTGCAGCGGATTGGATATTTAGTCATGCTCATGAGCTTGACTCTATGGGAGACGAAAGCCAATCTAACCAAGATACTGGACCCCAGTACAAAGATGGAACAGGAAGTACGCCAAACAGCTGAAGAGCTTTTATTCTACAGTACAGTGAATAAAGAGGCCTTCACAGCATCGCTTTCCTTTTGTTCTTTAATCGCCAATGGTGTCCCCTAAGACCGCTTTTCTTTTGGTCAGCAAAAAAGAACAGACTCTGTCCAAATCCGATGGAAAGATCAGCGTTTCACTGACTTCCGGTCGGTTATGCTCAAATCTGATTGGCTGACAACTTGAAATGAGCACTGTGCGCATGCTGAAATGCGTTCTTGGTGCTGACCAAAAGGATCCGGGTATGAGAGTGGTTGATCGAGTTTTTCTTCAGTTCTCACTATGCGAATGCTACAGTCGGTTTTATTATTGTACCAAACAATCGCTCGTATGCCGATTATCATATTTTCTTTTTCAACGAGTACGAATAAAACTTGCAATCACTCAGCTTCCAGTGACTTCAAAGCTCAGTGGTAAAGCCTGGATTGTTTTTTTTTTTTCAGGCATTAACTTTATTACCTATCCTATGAAACATAAACGATAAACAAAACTATTTGAGAACTATGAAAATCCCTTCTGTTGTTATGTTTTTACAGAATACCGTTTGATTGCCTTCATCAGTCACATGGGCACATCCACAATGTGCGGACATTATGTCTGTCACGTGCTAAAAGATGGAAGGTATTGTTATGCTTATCTTATTTCTGTCCTCCATGTGAACCAAACTACATCTTGTTCCTATTTAGTATAGTATTCTTAAGTAAATACATCTGTCGTTTAGTTGTGTATCCCTTGTTTAACGAACTACGTTACGATTAGCGTTAATTTTGTTCTGGTTTGTCGTTCCCATTCTTCCCCATCCTTGTCCCTCTTTTGTTTATTATCACCTCTTGTACCTCGGTAAACTATTATTTGTAAGTTTTCTTCGGATTGAAGCTAAATTTGAAAAAGCAAAATTTACTAAATATTTCGTTACATAGCCCATTCAAACAACGTTCCTTTTGTTAGGTGGGTGATTTTCAATGATCGTAAAGTCGCCTTGTCAGAGAGGCCACCAAAGGAGCTTGGGTATTTGTATTTGTACAAGCGAGTGGACAGTTAACACGTGCACACTTGTGTTTCGCCGAGCTCAGTTCGCTCTCAAATGATGTGTTTGCGTAGAGTCTGGATTAAAGACTGAGGTTAGACCTTGGACAACAGCAACAGCAGTCGATTTACAAAGTCAAGGAATTCCGCACAATTGTTAAACACCGCTTTATACAGCTTAGTGTTGAAAGAAGGAACATTTATAATTGAGATATTAGATTGTTAATAAAATTGCTTTATCTCAACTACTCGACTACCCTTGTTATCAATTATGAAATGTTTTGTACTTTTGAATAATTATACTAGTTCTGTTAAGTTCTCTGTTGATATCGACAGTATTGCCGGTAGCCGCATTTAAAGGAGCTACGTCACGGGAATTTTGCAGATTTTGGTCTAAACTATTCTTAAATTAGTGGCAGGAAAAAAAAAGATTATCTTTTGGACATTTAAAGGAAGATATGACCTTAATTGCTGATAGAAATCAAACTATATGCAAGGATATTAATATTGATTTTTTTGAAGACGCTCGGAAACAAAGTGAAAAGTTTAGCCATATTTTTTAAATTGCAACCCATTTCCATCCAAGCCTTCTTCAGCCAAAGACGCTTGTTAGCAGTTTCGGTGTTTTAATATAGCAATTGCTAATAAAAATAGTCCATCACTTTTAGGTTTCCTACGCCACGAATTTAAATTTTGGACGCGTTAAAAAATCTTTTAAAATCCGTGACAAAGCCCCTTTAAAATGCTGTAAAAAGTTTCAAGTCAACTTGAGACCATCTTTGTCTTTTTGTATGCATACGAAGAGAAAGTGCTCTGTGAAAATGCTCTCGTTAAAACCCCAACTGGCAGGAGGCTGACCAGTTCGCTATTTACAACGCGTGGAGGAGTTGAATTCGTGACCACCGAACGCAAATCCATCTCTTTTGGCAGGGAGGAGGATTTGAACCCGAGACCTCCGGATAACAAGCCCAGCGCACAAACCACTAAAGTACACAGCCTCCTTAACTCCTCAACTTAAGGGGGGGTGACTCTTGACTACTTATTTGTTGGAAAGGAAGGCTTCTAACTGTCATAATTTGAAAACCAAGCCTTCTTCAGATTAGCTTTTTTGCACAGGATTGTTCCATCAAGGATTCCTCCAAGAGTTTCAAATCGCGACCATATTTGACAAGTCACGTGACCAGTAGCGTCTCCTTTCATCGTGTAAACGGTAATTGCGTACGTCAGATTATAAAGACGGCTACGTCGTCCCTGATTCGTAAAAGAAATAATTTTAAATTCTAACGCGCGGTTTTGGAGTGGCACTAGTTTTGCATGCACAGTGATGTATTTTTCATTCCATGGTGTGCCCCCAAATGAAATTCAACGTTTAGCGTTACAAATCGCCCCCAAACCGCTTGCTACAAAATGCAGTCGTCAACAATCCCTTAGCAACTGTTCTGTGTCTGTATTCGTAGTTAAGAGTCTCCCCCCTTAACCTCAAGTCTTCCTAATATAGAAAGAATGTGCCCATGAATGTACTGAGTTTGGTGGAGTCACACTTCTAAGAGTAAGACTGTATCTCTGTGTCCCTTGAAAGAGAGTTCATCTTGAAGGAGCCTGAGAATGATCCAGTATCAGTGCTTCTTTTACATTTTTCACGAGTGGCGCTTGTTTGAGACTCAGCTGCGCCATTCCATCTTTTGTAAAAACGTTCCTTGAGGAGACTTCGCACTTTTTTGGTTGTGGTGAAGCACAACGCAATGAAAAACCCTGTAAAATATTGCAAAGTATTTGAATTAGCTATTCCATGATGATTTATATTATCTAAAAAAAATTATTATCTAAAAAAATATCTCCTCTATATCGTTTAATTTCGATCTCAAGCCATAATTGTATAGTCATTTATTTACAATATTGGCAAAGAAACATTCACCAATAAACCATGTTTGGACTCGAACTACTAACAGTAGCTTTCAATGAAGGTCAAAGAGTGGGAATCGTTTCTAATACAATTGACATAAAGTCGTCCCAAACAGCCACCACTGCAAGCTGTAGTTCCAGTCATCAATGGGTTACTCAGTATTAGAAAGTACCTTGCATGCTGTTCAGCACAGTAGAAGGATACTGCAGGAATGCAGTTTGTTTCCAATTTGCGACGAGTCCCAGAATCCAGGTGAATCCCATAACTGTGGTCAGTTTGATGCAGATGAGAGTCAGCGAAGCTTGGGAGCTGTTGGTCGATGCTAGGCTGGCGCCCTTGCCAAAAAAAGAAATGAATCGCTTTGAAAATATTGTTTTTAATAAAAGAGCAAGATTTACAGGTTGTCCAACTGTTTGTACATGTACAAACATGCCTACCCACGCTGTGTTGGTTCACTTGAGACAAGACTGATCTAACAGAGAAACGTATTATAGTTACATATTAATCAATATATATTTTTATCACTGTTTAATTACCATGACAACCGCATCATATGTACGATATAGGGTATCGTACATACATATTGTACACGCCTTAGAACAGAATCCAACATGGCATAAGTGACTGGTTCGTATCTTTTCAATGTGGCGCAATTCTAAAAATAATGCACTGCTGTTCAACGCGTCGTAAAAGTTAAACTAAGTACAAACCTGCTGTAAGTGATGAATGGCAAAAATATTTTTCGTCAAGCACGCTATATTGAATAGCAAAGCAAGGCTGACAGGGGTTATCATAGCCACAACCATCCCCATTTTGTCAGATATCCAACAAAATGTCGAGCTTCCTAAAGTTGAAGAAAAGGAACGAAAGCCTTACTTACGCAGGTACAATATGACTCTGTGCCAGAACCAAAGTCCCTCTCTAAAGAAGGAGCAGGCACATACCACGAGGTTTGTTGCAACTGAAACATTACCTGCAGAACTTAAAATTATTATTATTTTAACCTTTAGTTGCCAAGTGCGACCCTCATCTGATTTGTCCCTGCAAAACGAAAACATTGTAACGCAAATTTCATAAAAGTGTACCAAAACTTATGAACTGTTGTCTCCAAGAAAAATTAAAGGGCCATTCAATAACACACGAACTCTGAAGATTTCGGTTTTCGCTGCCGTGAATCAATTACAGCAAAGCTAGTGAACCAAAACAAATAAACAAAATGGAATGAAGTCTACCAATCACAACCAAAACACGTGACCCTTATAACCGGTTGAAGTGAACTTCCGTTTCCCAATATAGATCCGCTTAGATAATTGACGGCAGCGAAAATCGTAAGCCACTGATGGAGCAGAGTTCGCGTGTTATTGAAAGGCGCAGTAAAATAAATGTGTAACTACCAGGTTGGAGAAATAGTATTTTCCCCATATCTAACTTTCTTGTTTACGAACCATATCCGAAATGGAAGATTCCTGTGAAGTCCAGAACAGAGCACAAAACAATAACCACTGCAGGCAGTCCCCAGGCCACAATGCAATACTTGTTGAAGATCTTCCTGATGTCCGAAGGTTGTCTCCTTGTGTTGCCTCCTGTACAGGAAAATTAGCGACAAGAACACAACATCAAAGGTGGAGTTAATTTGTACATAATTGTATCAAACATATCTTAGTTACATAATAGTAATATCAGCTTATGAATTTCTGAAGTGTCCTATCTTCAAACGGCTAGTTGCCAGAGGTAGCATCCGGTTGTGAAAGTACTCGGGTTTCTTCATTAATATGTATGACATCTTTCTTTTAGTCAGTCAGTTTTATGTCAAAATTATTATTTTTGATGGAATGCTTCAAATTTTAAACGCTCACATCTGAGTATGAAGAAAACATCAAAAATACTGCAAGTCACGACGTCCAGATTTCAGTGTTTGAAAAGAATTTGTGATTCTAAACCTGATCCCATTTTAAAAGGAACAATGAACAAATCTTACTAACCTTTCATTGAAAAAGCATTCGCCGTATCAAATGCCATGGCGCACATCCAGGAAAATGCAGCGAGAATGAAGAAATGGAGAAGAATGGCCACTGCTTTGCAAAGAATATCCACTTCTGTCGACTTTGCAGCACAGAGGAAGACTGCTTGATAAAACAGCAGTGCCAAAGAGAGATTGATGAGGCATTTCCCTGGCAGATTCCTAAGCTCTTTGAACGTCAGGTAAACGCCAAGCAGAAAGCACAGTGAAATGATCGACAGAATTGTGCCAATTAATGTGACGTAACTTAGAACTGAGGAGTCGTGCTTCATTTTCTTATCGACATCATGTTCTGGGCATATAACATAAACAGTATTTCCTTGCAGTTTTATGGCATTCTTGTCCTTTGAGAACTGCTTTGTCGTTATCAGTATCACTCGACTTTTGTTCAAGGCAATGCTCGTCTGTATTGATTGGTTTTTCGTTAAAGTGAGAACCTTGCATAGCTTACCATTTAAGGTCACTGTACAGGTGGTCGTATTTGAGGTACAGTTAAACAGCTGTGACGTCAGATTTGAATCTTTTTCGACATGTCCAGTGATGAGCGTTGGTTGTGGAATCTGTGGTTCTTTTGTAGGAACAATGTTGCCGCTTACATCCAATAGGATTGACCAAGGTGGAAATGGTGAACCTCCAGTTGACAACCCTGGTTCGGACTTTCCTTCGGGATTACAAAGTGCGCAGTGAGGGTTTCTGTATTTTACTGTGGTCTTTGTAGTAACTGAAAAAGCCATAGAGTACGAAGAACATAATTGTTTGATTACAGACATCACCGGTAACTGGTTCGAAGCGCATTTTGTATCGCGCAATACACAATACTCGAAGCGCTGCTTTTGCTCTTGCTGTGGAACATATTGCCAGGTACACTCATTTTCCTTCACAAGCTTCTTCGCTGCGTTCATGTCGCCAACACTTACTGAATGATTTGTACAGAAAATTTTGAGGCCCCAGAAAGACAAGTTCCTTTCGTTGTTACACCTGGCACAGGCGATGCTTCTATATGTTATGTTCTGCTTCCAGTCAAAGACCGGCAATTCCTGTAGTAGGCTCAAATTTAACTGCTTGACATCATGACAACCGTTTGTGTTTTGATTGGCAGGCAGGCCGCAAGAAGACTTCATTATTACCCCAGACCACGAGACTGCATTGATATCCCCGCATGCCACATCCTGAGGTAGTGGTTGGTTAACAGCATGCCCAGTTTGACCACATCTGCAAAGAAAAAAAAAACTGATTATGCAAGAGGTGCAAAATGTTAGTGTCCTTGAAAAGCATGGTACTTGAAGGGTGAATGGTATGTTGGTGCGGTCTTTCCTACCCCAATGGAAAGATTAATTTGCCAAGCTTGCTTTCTCTCGCTGATTATTCAAAGAAACGTGCTTTCTTGTTCGTAAAGGACAAAAAGGTTGTGATCATGACGTTGGGCGATGTCGTCTGATATTTGCTTAGACCAATCGCTGGCGCGAAAAATATTTGATGTATTATAACATTGTTCTTCGGAAATCTTTAGAGACCGTTGGTCGCATTCGGAAAACTTGGGATAACCAGAAGTACTAACCCGATGAAAAAACGCTGTTCATTAAATCGATAACTTTTACAAGAAGACAACCATAAAAGAGTTACAACACGCTAACGGAACAGTAATGTCATGAGCAGAGCTTTTGACGGGATGAATGCATGCAATGATAGTAATGATCTAGAGTTGATTTTAAAGATGACCCAAGACATTCACGGTGATTTCATCGCAACGAAAATAATTGCAGAACGCTACCTCAGCTGAAGGTCCAAGCAGCAGTCCCTGAATGCTTTGCAAGCATCATCGCAGTAGCAAGGTTTTTCCTCCCCTCTTTCCGACAACAAACATCTGCCTTCACAGGACTGTTTTGAAGAACCATTCTGTTGAAGCACTGCCTTAAGAACGGCCCCTTCAGGTGGCACTGTGATGTTGTGCTGACCAAGCAGCAGAGAAATGTTTTTCCAGCTAATAATCGCACCCTTAAATTTCACAAGAAAGTCTTGGTCGTTTGACTCTAAACCAGAGAAATATAAGATTTGTTTTCAGAATTGTTCTTAATCCTTCGCCATCAAATACAATCCTTATTCTATTTCGTGTATATATTATATTTTAAAAAAAATATAGTTAAATATTCCTTAACGCCAGCTATACAACCATGAAAATAATGTTTAATTACGGCAACTGCCAGTTAAGGTGCCAATAATTTAATAATACAACTGCAATTTTTTGTTACAAAACTTGATCACTTGACTTTGAATCAGGAAAACAATCAAGTCACCATAACCTTATACGATTAACAAAACAATTCAACAATATGATGTACATACCAATTGGTATTGGAAAATCATCAAAATCGAGGCTCGGCAGATTTAAATTCCCGTTTGATTTTGCTGGCATATTAAAACTTACGGCCACAGCAACCACAAAACACATTGGAATAAGTCGTGAATTGCGTTGTTCCATTTTCTGTCGACAAACTGGACGGGAATTGTAAATTAAATGATTAGTCAAATTTTCATTTGGTGAGGATACAAAAGCTACACCGTCGTTACTCCGGCTTCACGACATTAGATCTTTCTCTCTTTTTCGTTCTTCCTGAACCAACTCATTGTGATTGCTTTTGTGGAAACAAGCGCGTTTAAATAATAATTCACTGCTAATTAAACTAACATCCATTTCGTAGATGAATTTTATATTGCTGTTTGAGTCCTGAGTAATTAAAACAGTTCTCAGTAGGGCGTGCTAAGGTCAAAACGGTTTCGATAAGTTTTACACATCACAGAAATATGACTGTAGAAGCTCACTATTTTTAATATTTTTAATATTTTTGGTATTTTAGAGGTACCAGAGAACATTATTTCGTGAAACGCGCCATTTCGATGCATTCGGATGAAGGGGCACCTGGTGTTCTATTCAAATCAATTAAAATAAAACTTCGAACGTTGACAAATATCATTCAAAATTGTTATTGCATGAACCACGGAAAACACTAGTAAATGATGCTAATTTTATTTTCTCGAATGACAATTGCGCGAATTGGCCAAAACGAAGAATACGATTTTTTTTTGTGTTATGTTTAAAAAACATTGGAGAAGATATAGCCCCAATCGGCATTTGAATTTAAGTTACGTTATTAATTAATTTTACCCTTGCGAAAGTTTCATTATGGGTTGTCCGGTGTTTTGTTTGTTGGTTCAAATAAGCATTTTTTACATGTCGCCATGCAGAGAATACAAACATCGTAAAAGCACGTTATTTTTATACTTTTTCTTTCTAAAAAGCAGCTTGACGCCTGAATCAACATTTCAGAAGCTTTCTGTTTTGCTCTTAGCTTCTTTTTAAGAATGACTGCATGCATAACATTATTCAAGTTGACATTTAAAAGACCTCCTCCATCAATGGAAAAAACTTCGTCTTTCTAAATTAATATTGATGATTCAGAATTTGCGAATTTTAATTTCCTGATAAAACTCCTCGCTAAAAATATGACGTGTGGAACATTAGGTTAATGTCCGGCCGGTAAACTGTTTTATGCAATAACTCGGCAAGCCAGGATTATTTACCCTTCACTTATGAAATAACCTATGAGTGACAGGTACATTGTCTTATAACCCGACAGATTACCTGCAATATCATATGCGCCTAGTTATTTTTTTGCCTCCTTTCAAAAACAACTAAGATCTAAGGTCATAGAATATTTTCATATCAATCATTTCTCTGATGCTTTGGTCGTACTTCCAGTTAAAAGCGATCTGTTATTGAGATGGGCCTTTTTCAATCTTCCATTCCACTCGATTAACAGGGCGCTTTTTAATCATTACTAGGCAGAAAAAAATATTAACTTGTTTGCTTTAAATATTAGAAAAAGCACTCGAGAATTAATTTTTTGATTTAATTTTGAGCAAAAATAATGGTTTCGTAAGAAAAAACACTTTTATGTTGTTTGTATGGTGAACAATTCTTGTCAAACGTAATGTGGTGATAAGTGGCTTGAAAATGTGTGCGTTTGTCGAGAGTCAGGCTTTATTTACTTATTTAGTTTTTCGCATAGTTAAAAAAGGCTATAACATCAAATATGCATCAAAGACTTTTACATAACTAGCTTCTTCCGTCCGTATTGGGAAATGTTGGCTTTGTAGGGGGGCGCATTCACACACACGGGTCGGTTTGTCCTTGGGTCGTAGACTTCTGTTTGTAATTTCGCTGACCAATGCATAATGCTTGACGGAGATTAAATGTCGGCAAATGTGAACCTGAATTAATTAATGATGAGATGATCAGCTTTTTCAAGTGCGTGGGATGCGAGCATTTTCCAATCCGTTTACAAAATACAGCCCAAAAAGCATTTTGTGTCGTGTTCCTGTGAAATGAAGACTGGCTCCTAACACGCAAGTCTGGGTTATTTTCTTTTGATGATAAATGCAATTCGCTAAATGCAATGCATATATAAAGAGCAATATGATAAATTTATTAACACTTCGGGGAAAAAAAAAGGAAAAAAAAGAGATAGCAAATCGAAGAAAAAAGAAAAAAAAATGATCGTCCGCCCACCGTCATTATATACGTACCAACTTGCCAAGCTAACAATTATTTTGTATTAGGGTGCAAAACAATGTGTAACAACGTGATGGAGACAAGATTCATTTAATCGCTGATATCTGAAACGCCACCGTATAGGCTCAAATAAGTTCCCATCGACCCTGTCGACCACTTTCGTTGCTGTAATTTTAAGCTAGAAGTGTCTCGATTTACTCCCCAAATGACTTGTTCTACTGGCTATACTTTCTTTCTGTTCACGGATCCGTGTAGACGCTCGCTATTGGCTTTCTCTTAAAATGGAGCTCACAGTCCATTGTTGTCGGGTGAGGCGTATGGACTCGCATAGTTTGCCTTCAGTGAATCAAGGAAGAGTCTTCGTGGTTTCTGTTTTGTAACTTCCACTATACTACACAATACATGTGAGCGTTTACATAAACCAAACTAGATGTTTTTACGAATAAACGCGAAACGCCGTTCATTCACTTTTAATCTTATTTTTATAGTTTACATATAGATCGATTAACTCTATTTTAGACGCACTTAGTTCACTAACGATTTACAATCCACTGGAGTAAATTTTACTGTTTTATTCACATTATTGCTAAATGTAGAACTTATAAATATTTTTAATTGTTCAGCGTTGTCATATTTAATGAATATATTCGTTTCAGCTATCACGCGTTCTTGTCCCGAATTCTGGGCATGTACTAAAAACCGAAACAGCGAAACGAAACCATCGAAAGGAAACGACCAAAGCCACCGAAACGACCGAAACGAGCGCAACCGAAACAAGCAAAACCTATTACCATTATTGAGAGCTAACTGTAAACAGGCTAACGTGAGTGATATTCAGGTTAACCGGAGTGTACTTTGCACTCAGGTTAGCCTAAATAGCACTCCGGGTAGCCTGAACAACGCCCAGGATAGCCTGTTTGCGGTTAGCTCTCAACAAAAGTAATGGTTTCCTTGTTTTGGTGATTTTGTCTCGTTTCGGTTGTTTCGGCGGTTTCGTTTCGGTCGTTTCGGTAGTTTCGCTCATTTCGGTCGTTTCGTTTTGGTGGTTTCGTTTCGTTGTTTTGGGTTTTAGCACATGCCAAATTCTGTGAACAATTCGTTTGTGGCTAATAGAACCTTGACATTTCGTAGTTGAACAAGAATTGTCTTGCAGCATAATTTAAAAAGTCGTAATTAAACCCAACTTTACCCAGATTCAAGTCACTAAGGGTTTACAATTTAATGGAGTAAAATTTATTATTTCAAGCATTTTAACTGCAAAATCATTTTTGGTGAGCCAGATCCAAAATGGTGATGGTAATGCTATTTCCTTCCCTTGTAGTATTGTACAAACATGTTCGTTTCAATTGTCATGCGTTCCTAATTGTCCAATCATTTCTGCTTATACGCAAGAAGACACATCAAGTGTTACTTATATTTCAGGTTCTGTGCATGGCGGCATTGAACATTACAAATGTATTCGATGGTCCTTTCATTCACTGGATACAAAATAGTCGTAGTCTCAGAGAGACCTTTGATTCCTTCTTCGTTTCAAGAACTATACAAACCTTCCTTTACATTCAGACCTCACCCTAACAGCTCAGTAACAGCTTAAGCTTATAGACATGCTGCTCTGTATATAACTTTCTGCGAAATGAAGAACTGCATTGAATGCATACACTCATCTAAGATACTGAATAATTATAATGAGTGGAAGCGCTGAATGAAAAAAAAAATCGTTGGCTTGAGATCATGGCGTACAGATCGAGCGCAACGAGTTCTTTGCAAAGCTGGAGAGGTAATTCTCTCCGTTCAGTCGAACCTAAGAGAGTCAATAAGTGTTTTATCATACCACCTTCATTGAGCCTCATTTTGCTGTACACAGTCAACCTTCGCCTTGCGGACACCCCGCTATTAAGGACACTCGCTATTACGGACAAAATCAAGATCCCTGGCGGCCAAAACTATAGAGGTTTGACTGGGAATGACTCCCGCTATTACGGACACTAAACGACGTCCCAAGCGCGTCCGTACGAAAGCTGACTGTAGTTGAGAACATGGCCTGGCAAGTGTTCTGAATTATGTGCCAAATGAATTTCTGCCGTGTGCGGGGCTAAGCGGCTAATGTTCTGTCTGAACCAGCTTACGTCAGCTCATTACGTTGTTTTTATAGGATTGCACCAGCGGGGCCATAAGGAAATAGCCTCTACTAATAAAAATCTTTGCAAATAAATCGTCTCGCCTTAGCCAAACTAAAAATGAGAGTCTTAAGAAGAGCTCTGCATCGCTTGTTCCCTTGATAGGTACTTCATGTTAAACGCGTTCGAACTCGAGGCTGAAACAGTATTAGTATTTCCTGTACACTGATCACGAGTGGCGCTTGTTTGAGGTTCAGCTGCACCATTCCATCTTTTGTAAAATCCTTCCTTGAGGAGACTTCGCACTTTCTTAGTGGTAGTGAAGCACAACGTGATGAAAAACCCTGTGAAAAATATTGCATGATTTTAAATCGTATATCGTATGATTCAAACGATTTTTAAAACCCTATTTTCAGAGGCCCTGGACCTGGGAGGGCGAGGAAATACCACCCTCGCCCCCTCTTCATTAAAGGTCAAATGAACCAAAACTTCGACATCCTATCTTTAGAAAAACAAACAAACGCTAAAAGAATCGGGCGTTAACAAAACCAGGATGGGACCGGATCGGACCGGACCGGATTGACAAAACCCGGACCGGATGTGATCCGACTGACAAAACCTGGATCGGATCCGAGAAAGTCGGATCGCCATAAATTCCCGCCAAAATAGTCACGTGCTATCGCTAATCGAAAATGTAAAACCGGCGAAAATCCACACAAGTTCTTCAGTCTCAGACCATCGGCAACTGTTTTTCACCACCTGCTAGTTTATGGCGCCAAGGCTACCCAACTTGAAACCGAGGTAAAAAAGTTTTACAAATAATCAATAAAAAAAGCGGGATGTAGATCTAAACAGCACCTCGTAATCAGACCGTGTTGGTATTATTCCAAAAGTGAATATCTAAGTTCAAAAAGATTACGAACTAAAACTAAATCCAGATTTTAAAAGTGCTTTGAAGGCTGTACATGAGGATGTGAGACAACTGGCAATTATATTTTTAATTTAGAACTAGAAGAGATAATTACAATTATCATTATACGAGACATTCTGACAGTTTGAAGATACATGTACATCAGTTATAGCTGATAAGACCCTCTACAGTGAGAGGTTCCGGTACTTCTATTTCGCCAAGGTGGTCCTTGCAAATTTGTGTTCGTTTTTACCGCTAATGCAATTTTCCTGTTCGTATCTCGCCCTTGCATCTTGATCTTTCCCTCTAGGAAAGAAAATCATAAGCAGGGTCACTGAATAACAAAACTTCTTACCAATATAATACTGACGAAAAAGAAACACAACGAACGTCTCCTTACTTTTTTCTGTGCCATATTCGATTAGAGATATCACGTGACTATTTTGGCGGGAATTTATGGATTTTTTTGGATCCGATCCGGGTTTTGTCCGTCGGATCACATCCCGTCCAGGTTTTGTCAATCCGGTCCAGTCCGGTCCGGGTTTTGACAATCCGATCCGATCCGATCCGATCCGATCCGGTCCGATCCGGGTTTTGTTAACGCCCAAAAGAATCCATTATTAAGTAAACTTAAGAAAAAATTTGCTTTCTGAGCCTTAAAGCGCGAACTACAGTAAAATGAAAACACTGGAATGGAAGGAATGGATCGGTATCTGAATTTGTGACGTCACACTTTTTTTGACGGCGTTGCGGTTGAAGAGACGATCGTCATTTGAAGAGCGCATACCGTAAAGTTTGAGAGTTTGAGTCAGTCTTAGTAATTCAAGTAACCGTGAAAGAACCTAAGTTTTTTTTTTTGAAAAAAAAAAATGATGGTTATATTTTTACTACATTGAAATCCAGTTTAAGAGATTAATAATTATTAAAGAATTGAGTAAAACTTTAAGCTTTGTGCGATATAGGAAGCCTTCAAACAATGGATGACGTATAAAAATCATCAGTCCGCTCAGCTTGGTATGGAACAAAGAGTTTGAACTCAAATAAACGTGCACGTGGATGGAAGCTACATTATGTGGTGAGGATATTGAATCGATACTGGACTCATGAATGGAAATTTGCAATACTTGCCAAGCCAAACCACCAAAATAAAAATGCTAACAATCATAATACTAAAGATTCTAGCCGAAGCTCTAGTTATAAAAATTCCTTACTTCCAACTTCCTACATTTAGTAAAAGCTGAACGGACAGTTGTACGGAGTCTCTCTGTTCTTTCGCTGGAAATCTTCGCCTTATGTAGGTTTCTGATCAAAAAGTCGTTGGGACTGCATCCTCGTTAAAGGGAACCTCCACTCTTGTGACAAGTTGACGTAAAATTGTTTGAAATAATTCCTAATTTCCAAATTTTACAAGACAAGGGAGAAATAACATTTTATAATAACAATAAATGGAAAGGTTTATGGCTTATAAATTTCCAGCGCACCGCCATTTTGGATTTTTATGACGTGTTATGGCTCCGGCTATTGTTTGGAAGCTTTAAAACAATAGCGGGAGCCATAACACGTCATCATGAAAATGCTGCCCTCGGCCCGCGGCCTCCGGCAGCATTTTCAAGACCTCGGTCACAGTTTTTCACAATACGGACCTCCTAGCCGGTAAATAACATATATGTATTATTTGTTACGCTAATGCATACATTATAGCCTGTAAATAAATACCAAGCTACATAAGCTTTATGTTATCTCTGAAGTGAGCATGGTACTTTGCAACAGGAATTCTAGCAATAAATATCGCCTCCATTGGCATGTGTTCTCGATTGATCGCGAAAGCTTCAATGGCAAATTCATGGCAAGATTCATCCGAATGTTCCTTCAACAATGGAACCGAATGGGTAAAAGAACCGTGAAACCATTCCTGTAAAGCATAAATTTTTAACTGGAAGAAACTACTTTATGTTTGGTTTTAGTAATCAGTTTTTAAAGGCTACCACTATCCAAAAGTACCTTGCATACTGTTCAGCACAGTTGAAGGATACTGAAGGAATGAAGTTTGTTTCCAATTCACAAGAAGTGCCAGAACCCAGGTAAGCCCCATAACTGTGGTCAGCTTGATGCAGATGAGTGTCAGCGAAGCTCGGGAGCTTTTGTTTGCTGCTTGGTTAGCACCCTGGTGAAAAAAATGAACAAAACAAAAGAAAGGCACTCGTGTTGCAGAGAACAAAATTAAGTGATTGTTGCTTTAACGGGTCCTAATTTTCAAAATTAAACTCAACTCAGATATAATTCATTGTTGTAATGACGCATACCTGCTGTAGGTGACGAATGGCATGAACATTTTTCGCCAAGCAAGCTATGTTGAAGACCAAAGCAAGGCTTACAGGTGTCACCATGGCAACAGCGATCGCTGTTTTGTTTGAAATCCAGCAATATGTCGAATTTCCTGAACAAAAAGATATTCAGTGCATAACGTGTTCAAATCGTAGTAACGTCAATAATTTTCTAAAAAGTTCTTAAATTAAAACCATATTATTTACAATTAATAAATTAATCTATCCATTTAATTAATTAATTAGTTAATTAATCGATCAATTACCTAATTCGTTAATTAATAATTAATTAATTAATAACTGTGGTCGCCATTCAATTTTTTCTTACATTTTAACTTCACTATCAAACAGGCAGGTGATAGGTGTAATAAGAAAAAAAATTCCTCCCTTGATATAACACCAAAATCAAGTTAAGAGTTGGTCTGGATAATGAATATTTGAAGATATAATTTTCACAACTATTTCATGAAAGCTTAACTTTACGAACCATATCCGAAATGAAACGTTCCTAGGACGTCCAGCGCAGAACACAAACCAACAATGACTGCAGGTAGTCCCCATCCCACAATGCAATACTTGATGAACGTGTTCCTGATGTCCGAAGGTTGTTTACGTATGTTGCGCACTACATGGTAAAGATAAAAAACAAAGAAATACAGCAGTGACATTTGGCTTCAACAGTTTTCTCATAGCCTCAGCTGAGTATTGAAATCCATAGTATCCGATTGGCTGACGAACAGTCTACCAAAATCCAACTGGTCTGACATTTAACAAGTATCCTGCGGAATCGCGAGGAATATCACCTGATCCTTAGCCGGCGAGGCCTTAGGCGGATTTGGCTAAAATCAGACGATATTCTGCAATGTTGAACAGGATAATTATTTTATTATTAAGCAAATTTTCAACGAAAAATAATTTACAAGCAGAAACTATGTGATTACGTAACGCTTTGCGATACTTCGGACGACCCACATACAGCTATTTCGAGAAAGTTTGTCGAAAAAAAAAAGCATCAAAGTGCACGCGACAAGACCGAAAGGTGGTCTGGGTATTCACTGGAGTTATGCATATTGGCCTAGAAGAAATTTACAAGTTTGTATTTTTGCACGTGGAGAATTTGGTTTTCCTCTCAGGAGGCCTATATCTGTAGCTTTACTTTTACTGTCGCAAGACTTTGAGTGAGGAAAATTCTTCTAAACTTCAGAGGGGCTAAACGTACCTTGTTTCTACATGTCTGAAAAGAAAGAAAACCTGAAATTCGCGCTTATTTTGTTGTTACGTTGTATCTCATTAGTATTCAACGCGTGCAGTAGCTCAATATATCTACCCATACTACCTTTCGGGATTGGCTTGTGCAGTTTTGTGCTTTTTTCCGACAACGTTTTTCGAAATAGCTGTATATATCGCAGGACATCTCTTATGTACGAATGACGGATTACATGGACGTCTTGACAACACTTTGGCATCGTGAAAATTTGTTGTATAATAATATTGTTAAAGATTTGATAGGATTTTGATTTTGGATTTCAAATTTCATTATTCTGGGAGGATACGTTGAACTTGAGGCAACGGTTTTCTTGTTTAGTGACAAGAACATTCTTGGAGGACTTTAGCTGGCATAAGATTGTATGACAAGGAGACGTTTCCTGAAAAGCTGAGCACAGATATTGAGATATCCTACTGTCCGGGCCAGTTTCACAGACATTTTCGATAGTCTATTTTGCAACTGGGTGGAGTGATGCACAGTAAAGTGTCTTCCATTGCAGCACATTCGCAAGCAGTATTTAGGGATGTCTCAGATCCGTACGACCCGGACATTCTGCAATGAATTCTCTCTGTAGTGCTGATTATTTTTTATATCTAATTAAAGTAATTCACTCACCTTGCACTGTAAATGTATTTGCCGTATCAAACGCCATGACACTCATCCAAGAAAATGCAGCGAGAATAAAGAAATGGAGAAAAATGGCGACTGCTTTGCAAAGAACATCGACTTCTTTCGACTTTGAAATACTGAGAAAAATTGCTTTATAACACAGCAACGCCAAACAAAGATTAATGAGACATTTTCCAGGGAGATTCCTTAGCTCTTTGAACGATAGATAAACACTGAGCAGAAAACACAGAGAAATAATCGACAAAAGGATGCCAACGAACGTGAAATAAATGAGAATTGGTGAACCATGCCCACCTTGATGTTCAGGGCAGAAAATATAAGTAATATTTCCTTTCCCATCCATGGTACTATTGTCAAATAAGTTCTGTGTTGACGTCATCAGTATCATACGGTTTTTGTTTAGTAAATGTGGCATCTGTATTGATTGGTTGTCCACTGAAGTGAAAACTTTGCACATCTGACCTTCAAAGGTGACTGTACAGTTGACAATAGTTGAGGTACAGTTAAACATCTGTGGCTTTAGATCATGAGTTTCGAGTACAGAATTGATTGCAGGTGGTGAATTCTTTCGTTCTTCTGGATTTAAAATGTTTGAGCTTACATCTAAGAGGATTGACCAGGGTGGTGGCATCCCGCCTACGTTATCTAAATAACTACGAAGTTTCCAATTTCCCCCGGGATTGCAAAGTGCACAGTGAGGATTTCTGTATATCAGTTCAATCCGTTTAACGCGAAATGAAAAGACCATCGAATACGAATAGCAAAGTTCTTTGACAACAGACATCACCGGTAGCTGATACGAAGCGCATCGTGTATCGTGTAACACACAAGACTTGTGGTGCTGCTTCAGGTTTCGCAGTGGTGAATATTTCCAGGAACAGTAAGGATGTTCCTTTAGAAACCTCTTTACAGCATTGATGTTCAGTGGAGAAGCTATTGACCCAGCTGATGATCTTCTGCATGACATATTCAGGCCCCAGAAAGACAAGTTCCCTCCACTGTTGCATCTGGCACAACCAATGCTTCTGTATGTTACATTCTGCGCTCCGTCAAAGACCGGCAGTTCTTTCTGTAGCGTCATACCCAAGTTCTGAATAGGTTGACAATCGTTTGCGCTTTGACGGTCACTTGAACCACAGGAAGATTGCATGATTACCCCATTGGACCTTAAAGGGTGGTTGATATCTCCACAAGTCATATTGTGAAGAGATGCGTCATCAACCGCAACGTTTTCAATATTGCCACATCTGCAAAAACATATTCATTAAATTTATCAGGCGGCCATAACAAATGTAGTCAAGAAACCGGTCAAAAGATCAAACAGTTGTTATTAACCAATGGCCGACATTCAAGCATAAAATATTAAAGTTTCAAAAAGAACTTAATTTTGAGTTATAACTCGGAAAACTAGAAAAGAAGAAGGTAAAGACTTAAATGATTTCGAAGGACATCAACTTTACCAGGAAGACCAATACCAAAAGGTATTAACATCAACTTTGTTTTTATGGTTACGGAAACTTAGGGAATGACTAAGAATAATGAAGCTCAACTGCTTGTACAGAAGAGCTTGACGATATTTTAAAATCAAAGATCCCCTCTAGACCCTCTATTCTGGCTCTCACAAACAAAGAAGGGAGGAAAAGGCCAAACCGCCATCAGAAAGGAGGATTGAGGTAAATTTTTGTTTTGTTTTTCATTTATTTACGTCAAGAAATGAACCATCTACTCTTGTCTTTCTAATGTAGTGCAGCTATTGCTGTTAGATATGAAGCAAAATGGCACAGCTTCGCTTTACAGAACGAATTGATCGAGATGTTTGTAATACAAGTGGACAAGCAGTGGAAAATGAAAGTTTGCTGCGAAAATAGCATGGCACAGCCTAGTTGAATGTCAATATTATTTCCTTTTTAGTCTTACCGCGAACGAAAATCCAAGCAACAGTCACCCATCCTTTCACAAGACTTGTCACAGAAGCAAGACTTAAAATCTAAGTTATCTGTTCTTTCCTCCGAGAAACATCTGTCGTGACACGACTGATATGATAAGTTCTTCTGTTTCAGCACTGCAGTAAGAACGTTCTCTTCTGATGGCACACTGATGTTGTGTTCACGGAGCAACCGAGACAGGTTTCTCCAGCTTAAGATCTCACCCTTAAATTTCACGACAAAATCTTGGTCTGTAGACTCTAAACAAGGAAAAGGGAAAACTGATAAAATGCACGAAACTGCAGCAAAATCTGCAGATGAATGTAGTCGGCATTTTACAGTAACGAAATGGAATAATCATGCTGTAATAAAAAGAAATACAACTTAAATAACAATGTATACACACCAACAAGAGCTGGAAATCCATCAGAATCATATCTCCTACTTGACGTTTGAGTTTCGTTGCCCGATATATTATTTTGAGATCTTGTTGGTGCTGTTAAACTTACAACAACAGCTGCTGCCATAAAGCAAGTTGATAACAGATTCAACTCGTCTACTTTCATTTTTTTGGTTTTGCTTTTTCCTTCAGGCAACTTAATTAACGGCAACTAAAAATTTAAGCCGTGGGAATGATTCCACTGGTTTTTACAAATAGTCTACATCGCCATCAATGTGCTGATCGTCCTTGCTTGGGAGCCGAATCAATAGAATACACAAATAGAAATAACACGTTAAAGAAGAGTGTTTCAATCTAATTGGCTAATTTTGTTATGTAAATTAAAATCGATTCTAACGTTGCTCAAAAGACATCATTTCAAACCTATGCTGTCATGTCGAGTGTTTTGGGTTTAATTTCAATTTCGATATTGTAATTAAGCTATTAGGCAACGGACATTTCTCTTTTATAAAGTTAATCTGTCTGAATCATTACATCCGGTAAGCGTAGAAGAGCTTGGCTTTGTGAAATAAATCCATCAGTCGAAGAGCATCTATTTTCACTTTTAAAGTACAAAGCAAACAAAATTTTTAATGCACTAAAAAGCGAGATCTCGGAAAACTCACTTATTCTTGAAGCTTGAAAACTTTAAGTATAGCCACTACATTTTTTTTTAAATTCCTTTCTAAATCGAAAACGCAAAAAAAACCCGTCCAATTTAAAGTTAGTCATTGTTTTCTTCTTCAATTTCATGCAGGTTGTCCTCTGTTGACCATTAGGCGTACTGTTTCAAGGCAACAGCTGTTCAGCGGAAGCAAACACCTTAAAGGCACATCATGATGTTCATTTCATATCTCATTAATTGAAAAACAGTTTGACGCGGGATCCAGACGTGCAGCAGTGCTGTTAATGTAAATTTTACTATCTCAAAAAAAGAGAATTGAATAGTACAGTGTGTTCTCTGATAAAATAACAATTTAGTCAAGTCCAGTCCGATTTTGGCACTTCTCTAGCACCGGGAAATGATTGAAATCGAGGATTCAAACTCTACTTGCCAGATGTTTACTAATGGCCGCTCTCTCATCCTCTTCCACGCGTTGATGTCAGTGTCGGCGGTTGGTCGACAATCAAATCACATGAGATAATACAACGAGCTCCTAAGAGCGGCCGTCTCTAACTTTCGACTCAAGTGTTCAGGACGCCAAAAAATGAAATTCCTGAACCTTTCTCTGAAGAGAGGTCCTGATAAGTGATTCACATAAAAATAACATTTAGCTCGATCCAATTTTTATCTTATGCGGAATGGGAGCATTTCGGTTTAGAGAGAATAAACTGGTGTTCGCAGCATCCCTTTCCTTTCTTGACTCACAATTTTGTCCCCAGAGTCCGCTTATCTTGTCAAAGACTTTTGGTCCAGCAAAAAGAACAGAACTCTGGCCAAGTCCGATGGAAATTCCGCGATTGACAGGCTTCCAGTCGGTTGATTGGTTAACAATTGGAGTTGAGCACTCCGCACATGCTGAAATGCGTCCTTGGTGCTGACCAAAAGAAAAGAAGACTCCGGGGACGAGAGTGATAAAAAAGTGTTCTTCTTTATTTCTCACAATACGTATGATACAGTCGGTTATATTATTGTAACAAAGAAGCGCTCGTATGCCGATTATTTAACAATTATTCACCGAAGTGGAGGTAAATATCCACCACTTTCCACCACTTTCACACTGAGGTGAATAATTGTTTTAGTATATACCACACAAGTTGAATAACTAGCGGACCAAAACATTACTTTCGGGACCCAAAGCGACGCGCGAAACCATTTAATTTGTTTCTCTTCAGCTGCTCGGAGGTGAATAGTACCTTGCTAATCACCTCCGAGTTAACCAATCAAACTACATCTTGTTCCTATTTAGTATGGTATTAAAAATATACACCTATCTTTTAGTTGTGTGTCCCTGGTTTAAGGAGCTAGGCTACGATTGGTGTAAATTTTGTTCTGGTCTGTCGTTCCCATTCTTCCATCCTTGTCCCTGTTTTGTTTATTATTACTTCTTCTACCTCAGAAACTATTATTTGTAAGTTTGGATTGAAGCTAAATTCGAATAAAGCAAAAATGATTAAATATTTCGTTACATAGTCCATTCAAGCAACGTTCCTTTATTTAGGTGGGTGATTTTCAATGATCGTAAAGTCGCCTTGTCAGAGAAGCCACCAAGGAACATTGTCAGAGAAAAATGCAAACTGAAGAAAGGCAAATAGGAAATAATTAAGCACTACAACGATATGTTTGAAATTCGCCCGAAGAAACGGCCTCAAAACGCTTCAAAATACACCTAAATCATTTGTCTTATAGCACGATAAATATTTGTACAGATATAAACCTGAACTCTGCCTGTAAGGAAGGCATCTACCTATAATATGTTGAGATCCCTCGTTTCTAGATATAAGTTGTTTGGTCGTGTTTAATTCATTATTGATAGTGGCTTTCCATTTTTTCGAGTCACAACCGTATTTGCCAAGTCACGCTGCTAGAACAGAAATCGTACGAACCTTAAATTGATAGCTTTTTAAGGAAGGTTTCAACGATTTCTGAAAAATGTCATAAAGACGTCACTTTTTCTTTATTAGGTTTGCTGTTGATGGTTCAAACGGCAATCCCATAAAATCATGATGAAGTTCGGTACTACTCTGAACATGGCCATTTTTCTCTAGTGAAGGAAGTTTTCATTCCCGATTGAGCTTGGAGACTAGAAGTGTATTTACAAATGTTATATCGCTAATAAACGTATACACATATCTCTGTAAGACGCCTCGCTAAACGTTGCCATATATGATTTTTTTTGTTATTATAAGGCCACTAGTTTCATAGTAATACTGTTTTGAACTGCAATATCGCATTTCGTTATATGCAGTAATACCAAGCTGTACAATCGAACCCCTTAACACGGACAGCGGTTGGGAAACCACGAATGGCCATATTAGGTGATTTATGCTACTGTCACAGTTGGAACCTCGAATTAACAAATTCACTTGCTTACATTATAAATAAAGCAAATATCATTAATGAAAAGAACATGCAGAATGCATTTAAAGTCCAAAAATTTACTCCATCGCCGTTTGGCCTCAAAAACAAGCATAAACTCGTCGGACAGCGGTTTTTATCAGCACAAATCTTGTTCAATTGTCAACGTGTTCCTTTCTTATCTTCTTCAGGTAAGGGCTATCAGCTTATCTCATGTTCAATAAATACATACTAATTAACCGCGCGGCCATGGGCCGAGCGCGGTTCTTACTCTGCACGGGATTTATTATTTTGTTAATTTTTTTTTTGTTGTTGACCAGACCCAAGCCTCCACTCGGCCAAATCGTGAATATGAGTTTGAATCACGCAACCTGTGATGTTAATTCGCCAAAAGCTGATAAAACATTAATGTACGGAAAATGTTACGGATATTGTTTTCTTTATTGTGTATAAATTATATTTTCCTTTGGTTTTATAGAAGCGTTGGACTTAAAGCTAATATTGAATACACTAAAAAAAGGTATTACGTCAGCCACGGAATGCGCTGATGCTGCAAGTTTCACTTTCGCTATGTGACAAATAACATTGTGTTTTCTTTGCAAGTTTATGTCGGTAGAAGAGACGGCCATTAATCTGTTTCCTCTTCTGCGAGTATTTCTTGTGGGTTTAGGCAATTCAAGTGAATTCTTTGGCTATTTCATGGAAGCGAGTTCAAAGATTTGAAGGGAAATGAAATATTTGCTAAAGTAAACAATTGAGCATGCCCAAACGTGCAGGGGCTGCGCCATTAGTAGGGAAAAAACCCCAAGCTAAAGATAGCCGGGGATAACGTAAACCTCGGATAGTGTGACTCACATGACTACTTTGCTAGTCCTTTACTCATAATGCAAACGGATTAAGTTTAACCGTGACTTTTGAGTAAGAAAGCTGTTAATTAGCAAAAAATATAAGCGCGGTTTTAAGTTGCTAGCAACTTCTTGTTACGAGATCAAACAACAACGACGTAAACAGAACCCATCCTTTTAATAAACTTATGTGCAGGATTGAACGCAAATACTGATTCACAAGTTCTTATGTTTCACGAGGTTATTTGGCATTTCATATTACTTCCTCTTAGAGAGAACTGCGATTTCTAGTGACTTTTAACAGTCGGGACAATTTTATGCCTGCAGCGAAGAACGCTCATTAGCGTTTAATCCTAGTTAAGACGCATTAATTGGACTTCCGCATAACTTATACAGCACTAGAAACCAAAAAGACTGTCCGTAATAATGAGACGTCTGTAAAGTGAAGATCTATCGCTTTTGGTAAACTGATATAATAAAATTGTTCGATCAAAGGATTTTTCATTGCTGCGAAACGACACCATGTGTCTTCCTTGTCTTTTGTTAATGATACTTTCAGTGTACCATGATATTTGAACAAATTTCACACAGGTAGTAACTATCTGAACCTGACTATTATCTTTTTCTTTTTCTACAGAATATTGTCGGATTGCCATCTCTCATTTCTCTTGGCGTGGGGGTACAACAGTGAAAGAAATACTTTCAATGCCAATGGTGTCTGAAGTTTGCAATCAATGAAGTCCTTTCAAATCACCTCAGCTTGGAATTGTCACGAGACAAATATTTACAAATGGCCCATTGGGTTACGCTAAGATTAAAATCTACTTTTTCTATGCATATATATTTCCTTTGCAACATGCTATCAACGATCTTCAATATTATGCAAATAATGAAACAGTATATAATACAATATATTCAATTTTAGAACACAAAATTTCGGTTATTACGTTAAGACTATAAACAGTTTTCTTGATTGAGATCTTTAAGAAAAAGTCTCCGGTCTCGCATTTTCCTTTGAGAAGCTCTTCATGTTAAAGGTGCTCGAAACTGCTGTCGTTTCAACATCAGTATTTCCTGTGAAGCGTGTTTCAGGTTCAACTGCACCATTCCATAGTCTAGAGAATCCATTCTTGAGGAGACCTCGTACTTTCTTGGTAGTAATGAAGCACAGTGCAATGAAAAACCCTGTAAAGAGGATTGCACGGTAATGTTTAAATCCATTTAGATATTCTATGATTCAAATAATTTTGAAATAAAATATAGTAAGTGAACGAGATGGATGTTCTCGTTAATTGAAACATCGGAAACAGCCTGACAACAGGTGCACCGTCTAACAATTGCGTAAACAAACAGTACGTTAAAATGTCTCTTGCCAATTCTTTCGCTACAATATGTTTACCTTGAACAATAATTATAACGTAAAAAAATCTACTGAAGTGCTTGGTTGCATGCTATGTAGATATCCTTCAAAGAAGAATTTACACCAAAAAAGATCAAGATATAAATTTATGATAAACTAAAGATAAATTTATGCCTTTCCTCTTTCACTCTTTAAGGTAACACAATACATTCGAGGCTGTCCTTCGGAAAAAATTCTTACGCGCGTTATCATAAAGTAAACTGCAACAGACTATATATCAGTAGAAAGGTAAAGAAATGTAGAATTAAAAAATATCCGCTGCTTAAAACAGCCCCATTCTTAGAAGATAGAATCCGGTAAACAGCAAACGGCCGAGTGTTATTCCGCCAAATTAATCAAGTATCAAACACAACCACTACTGCAAAAGTACTGCACAATGTTAATCTGCTAGAATCAATCGATCAGGCTTTTTCTTAATTCTTATTTTTTATCTTTTTATAGAGCCGTAAAGTTGCATTATCGAATAATTTGCCGATCCTGTTGCTTTCGCGGCTGTCACAAGAGAAATATCCAAAACAGAGGAAATGCCTGGCACACTTTTGCTCCTCGATGCTTAGCGAACGCTCTGGCCAAATTTCGTTAGAATCCGTCAACTCTACATACCCTATTATTTCATTCTAAGTGATGGTATTCTCGTGAGAAACGATTGCGAGTTTTCGCCATTTGAAGATTTGTATAGATGTTACGCACTTCTGTCAACAGGATATGCCGCAGGCAAATGAAATGATGGCACCCCTACCGTTCTCAGCAAGCGAAACGATGTTCGCGGGAATTCAAAAACAGTAATAGTGTGACAGTCACCTACGTTGTCCTTGCTCAACTTCAACGTGCAAGAAAATCGGAAAAACCAACAAAAATATACGGGGAAGAGAACAGAACATGATAAAGCAATGGGTAGTTTAATTTGTTCGAAGGATCACTCGTCACTGTCGGTCAAATTCGTCTTGTTGCTTTCGTCAAATTCCTGGCTTCGATTTTTTCACTGTCCAAGAACTTTCCTCCCTTTTTTTATTTGTTTCACGACCTCAACAAGGCCAATAACGAGAAACGAAGAGTGATAAAGAGCGATATCGACAAAGGAAGAGAAGCAAAATCACATGTAAACAAAAAATGCTAATGAGGTTTTATTAATAAGAGCTTGCTGATGAGACCAATTCGCACATAATTATCGCCTGGAAATCAACGCGCTATGAGGATTATGACACCTAACTGTTTTATTATCTGTTATCAAGTGCCCCTCTTTCCGAAATCAGAACTAGCGCGCGTTTTAAGATTTTACTTTCATTTTTTCGGGAATGTTAGATATATAGCAAACTTGTATTTTACTCCAAAAGTAGTCTTCTGAAGGTATTGTTAAACCTTAAATAATGACCTCCCAAAGCTGCCCTATTTGAGCATAGTTAATAGAGGGAAATGGTTATGAAGCCTGGCAAAGTTCTTTGTTATAGGTTTTTGTTCCCTATTTTGGAGGTTGACCGTGCACAAAACCTGACAAAATACAATAGGTGGTTACGTGTGTTCATACAACTAACTAATAGAAACATTGTAATTACGTAATTCATGCATAGTGTATGAGCGCAAAACAAAAGATGTGCACGGTCATGGACCTTCCAACCTCAATCTTGGCCTCTTTGTTTGCTCCTTAGATGTTAGCCGGCCTTCCTAACCATTTCCCTCTATTAACTATGATTTGAGCTCTGTTTGCTGAGCAATGATAGATCAATAGTATTTGGAGTAATATAGTTATGGGCAAAGGCACATAGCCGCTTTTTATTAACGCGTTAAGTTAGTGTTAAAAAGTACCTTGCATGCTGTTTAACACAGTGGAAGGATACTGCAGGAATGCAGTTCGTTTCCAATTCGCAAGAAGTCCCAGAATCCAGGCCAATCCCATTATTGTGGTCAGTTTAATGCAGATGAGAGTTAGTGGAGCGCGTGAACTGTTGTTTGTTGCTTGCCTGGCACCCTGAAGAAACGAAGGGAAATACTAAGAAGGTGAGTACTGCGTCCGCTTAACATGTCCATCTGTCATTGAGTCCAATATACACTTCCAGTGAATAACAACTTAAGAATAATAGTACACTGAAGTATTGAAAGCTGGATGCTTTTGGGACCGGATATACCCACTATCGAATAGGAATTAGTTGCTGCATTGTGACATTAGAAATGGCAATGTAATTATAACCAACCTGCTGTAGGTGATGAATGGCATAAATATTTTTCGCCAAGCACATTACGTTAAAGAGCAAAGCAAGGCTCACAGGGGTCACCATGACAATAGCTATCGCTCTTTTGTCTGATATCCAGCAATATGTTGAATTTCCTGAAAAAAAGTTGGAAGGTTCTTTTTTTCAATTTGCTTTATAATGTAATGCAATTTGATATCCTCTCGCTAAACCACAGACATGTTTTTGCATAAATAGCCCAGCTATATTTATTAACAAACCATATCCGATAGCAAGAGCCTCACTGAAATCCAGAACAGAGCTCAAAGCAACCACTACTGCAGGCAGTCCCCATCCCACAATGCAATACTTGATAAACGTCTTCCTGATGTCCGAAGGTTGTCTTCTGACGTCATTAACTTCACAGGAAAATAACAAGTGCACAACAAGGAGAACATCATAAAGATATTTCGTGCTAAAGAACATTATCCTCATTGAGTAGCAGGAAACAAACTAACGACTTTATTTAAAACAGGAAGCACGTGGTGGTATAGTCACTGGTTGTTTACATGTACGTTAGTTCGTGTTTCAGCAGTACTGGAAGTCTGAAGTTTTTGCGTTTTGTGCGTTTTACCTGCCGAGAGATAATTGTGTAAACCGACATGAAATTGTGAAATGTTGTTCTCGTAGTTAATTAAAAGCTAAGCTTCTTAGCATTTGTTAAGCTGCAGTTTAAGAATTGAACTCGGTTAACTTACCTTGTACTGTAAAAGTACTCGCAGTATCAAACGCGATGATACTCATCCACGAAAATGCAGCGAGCAGAAAGAAATGGAGAAAAATGGCGACTGCTTTGCAAAGAGTATCGATTTCTTTTGACTTTGCAGCACCAAGAAAATTTGCTTGATAACTCAGCAACGCCAAAGAGAGATTGATGAGACATTTCCCAGGTAGATTTCTAAGCTCTTTGAAAGACAAGTAAATGCTGAGCAGACAACACAACGAGACGATTGACAGAAGTGAACCACTGAATGTCAGATAAATAAGGACTGCAGAGTCATGCCAGCTTGGTTCCTTATCAACCTGCCCACCCCGTCCGTTCTGCCGCTCCGGACACACAATATAAACGGTATTTCCTTGCAGCGTGCCAGCATTTTTCTCATGTAGGATCTGCTTTTGGCTTATCGGTATGATAGCATGGCTTTTGTTCAGATAAAATCTTATTTGCGTTGATTGATTTTTCCTCGAAGTTAAATTTTCACAGGTATAATTTCCAAAGATGACTGTGCAGTTAGTCGTATTTGAGGTACAGTTAAACACCTGTGCCGTGAGATTATAACCAGTTATTGGAGATCCCGTAATAAGCACTTGTGTGGGTCGTGGAGTATTGGGTTCTCTTTGATCTAGAATGTTTGCACTCACATCAAGAAGGATTGACAAAGGTGGAACAATAGTTGGAAATCCGAATGGTACTAACCGTCTTCCGTCGGGATTACAAAGGGCACAGTGAGGATTTCTGTAGGTTATCTTTTTGCCGAATGAAAAAGCCATCGAATATAATGAACACAGTTGTTTTACTACTGATAACACTCCTAACTGACTCGACGCGCATTGTGTATCGGGCAACACACAAGACTCGTACCGCTGGTTCCGATTCCGTGGAGCATATTTCCAAGAACAGTCCGGATGTTCCTTTAGAAACGTCTTTACAGCCATGATGTTAACTGGAGTAGCTATTGACCCACTACTGACAGCACATGAAATATCGAGGCCCCAGTAAGACAAGTTCCCTTCACTGTTGCATCTGGCACAACCAATGCTTCTGTATGTTACATTCTGCGCTCCGTCAAAGACCGGCAGTTCTTTCTGAAGCGTCATATTCAGCTGCTGGACAGTTTGACAAACGTGTGCGCCGTGACTGCCATGTGAACTGCACGAAGGTTTCATGATTACCCCGGACCATGAATATTCATTAACATCTCCACATGCCAGATTCTGAAGAGATACGTCATTGCCCATTTTGCGACATCTGAGAGAATACAAATCCAGACACTGATTTCAAAGCCCATAAATATTATCATGATAAAGAACATGGAAGCTTAATATTAAATGTTTAATGAGCAGTATTTTGTAAATTGATTTTCGCTAACTCATTAATATTGCATCAAGGAAAAAGAAAGAAAATCAAAACCGTGATGGTGGTTTGTATAGATGTTATTAATTAGCATACGTTTTGTTTCGTTAATTTTCGTTTCCATCGAGAATATATATCAAACACTCGAGATAGTATTTTGTGACGATTCCGAACACGTGGAAGCACGTCAAAATTCTTCGTTGCGTGTCGTATTTTCAATTCTTTGTGGAAATATGCTGAAAAACTGTTGCTCGTGTTCGATATATTGGGCAAACAGCTAGCTTAACTTTATTACCGATCTTTTAGGCTAAAGCAAATTAAACTAACTGATAACAAGGTGATGTCGAGAGTACCTGATAGAGGCATTCTTATTGCTTCTTTAAAAGCTACGCTTACAACGTGGCGATGAATGTGTGCCACTTCACTTAAATAAGGCCTCACATATGGCTCAACTTATTTTGTCTTTCATATCTTCACGACAAGCAATGAATAATCTATGCTTGGGGTTTTTAATTCATTACAGCTATCAAACCTAACTAGGGCATTTGTTGTTCGCAATGCGGAAAAATGGCATAGCATCGCTTTATAGAACCTAACTCGAGATTCTTGGCCTTTTAGAGTCAAAGTTCGGTAACTTTTACTGAGTCTTACCGTGAATGGAAGTCTAAGCAACAATCACTGAATGTTTTACAGGCCGTATCACAGAAGCAAGTCTTATCAGAGTATTTTCGTTCGTCCAAAAAACATCTGCCTTTACACGACTGGGTGGAAGAACCCTTTTGCACTGCTGCGAGAAGATCCTTTTCTTGTGGCACAGTGATATTGTGCTGGCGGAGCAGTTGAGAAAGGTTTCTCCAACTGATCATTTCACCCTTAAACTTTACAACAAAGTCTTGGTCTGCTGTCTCTAAATACGAAAATAATCCATACACTACATTAATACTAATCTAACCTATTTTTAAAGACCACTCGGCGCAAAAACAGAAATTATTTTACTGTTCCATATACTACATTAATACTAATCTAACCTCTTTTTGAGGACAACTCTTTGCAAAAACAGAAATCATTGTACTGTCCCATATACTTACCGACTGGAATTGGAAATTCGTCAAAGTCGTATTTTGCTGCTGAGGTTTGAGATTTCGTTGGCACAGTAAAACATAAAACTATACCAGCCACAATGCTTATCGTCATAGGATTTGAATCACCTGGTTTCATTTTTTTGTCGAGAAACTGGAGGAAAACTGCGCATTAACAGATTTACCAAAGTTTGATTAGGTTAGCAGGTAACTGAATTTTTGCCACTCCTGATTGCTTTCTGAAAAGGTTCTTTGGTCTCCTGCGCTGTGAGGCTAGCTCATTATTGCAGACTTTGTGAAAACACGGAGCGAAATGATATAATTCAAACTAGCATCAACTCACAGATCACTGTTTTTCTTTCGATCTGCTTGACTCCTAAGTAATTAAAAAAAACCTTTTCGTTGCGTACCGAATGCAGCTCGATTTACGTACTACTAAACACATACATGACAAATTGGTGCCGACTCAAAATGTGCACCTGGCGCGTTCTACAGAAATACAAATTAAAACTTTGCCGTTACTAATTAATAGGAAGATAATGCACTGCTAAAAGAAGCCGAGGGAGAACCATATGAAATATTGTTGAATAATATTGGCCGGATTTAAAATACAAAAGAATATATGTAATTGCAAGAGTTCACAAAATATAACTTGTCGATTAATTTTCCTGCCTAAACTCCGTAGGTTTTCAGATCTTTTAACAAAAAAAGATCTTTTAGCATAATTCATTAAATAATAAAAGAACTAATATCCTGTCATCCGTTAGGAAAGGCAAACATCTTAAAAGCCTGTTCATTGCATGTTATATTTTCAATTTAGCAGTTCGACGCCTGCCCAAACATATCTCATGTTTAATTGTTTTACCTTGTCACTAAAAAACGAAACTCAGTGGTACCTTTACCAAAAGGAAAATTTGAGCAAATTAAAGACGATTAAAATGAGAGATATAAAAATGGACTCAGAGATCGTTACTCTTCGGTCCAAAATTTTAAGTTGTAAGTTGTTATTTGCAAAAACCAACGAATCGCTGCTGGTCGTTCAAACAACTGTGACCTTTATCGCATGATCTTTGTTTTTCAAGGAAGGAGTAGGGATTGAACATCGGTAACTCGGTATTTTACGACTGTGTAAATCTGCGTTCCTTATGCTACTGATTCAAAGTGACCTCGGTTTTTAAAACGATGAGTGGCAGCTCTATAAAACTTGGTGTTTCTCGAAGGAAGCGCTTTTTGTTAAACAAATATTTGCCATAAGTTTGCTAAAATGATGTGATAGCTAGGATAATTAAAAATAATATGTTCACCTGTCACTTCGTCAATTTTTGATAAGGAAAAAAGAACAGTTTCCTACATAAACGATAAGCCCACATAAACAAGTGTGTAAAAATATGATTCAAATCGCTGGTAAGTAAATTAGCTAGTAATTTTCTGAACCTCCTGTTACTTCTTTTCTTTCTCCACAGAATATTGTCTGATGGCCATTTATCAGTGGCGTGGGGGTATATTGTTTCCCACCTGTAAATAATGAGGGGGGATTAAATTTGCTTGTATTATTTACAGCTTGTTCTTCTTATGACAGTTACAAAGACAACCCCTGGATATGTTCAAGGACGGTTCCTTACCAGGTAATAGGTTCTCAGCTCATATACTCGTTCACCCTGCGAGCAGAGCCTCTTTTAACTTCCCTGCGGCTGAGAATTGGGAAGAAATAGAGGCTCTGCATAAATCGCGTCAATTCTTTGAAGTCGCCGCAGCCCCAAAGTTTGGGCTGGTCAGTCCGGATAAAACCGGTTTTTTGCAGCGCGAGCATTATTTTTTAGGAAAAACCGACGGTCAAAACCGAGCCCACAGCACGGAGACTGAAGCAGTCTCATACTTGGTCACTTTAAATAGGACATGAACTACTTTCCTACACAGGGAAAGACCAGTAACACAATCTTGAGATACAATTGGGGGAGAAAAAAGTCAGAACTAATGTTCAAATACTCAACTAAATTAACTCGGCTGTCAACGGTACTGAATAGCGCGCGCTGTGTTTGACGCGTGCAAGCTAGTGAATGTACGCGTCAGCTTTAGGAAGTTTTTTTACACATCTTTTTGCTCACAGACATTTGGTTATTGACAAACCCCTGTACTAACAGGCTTGAAAAACAAACTATTTCTGTTGCTAATTTACTCTATGAATGTTCAAAAGAAGAAAGCATTTTCATAGAAGCTTATAAATCCTCTATATTTTTTTGATCCAGGCAAAGCCTCGCGCAAGTTCGCGCAAGTCTCACGTAAGCTTTGCGCATGCTCAACAAAGATTTGACACGATTCGTGCAGAGCCCTTTCTTGTCCAGTTTAGTTTATTAGCGAAAAAGAAAGGGCTCTGCTCGCGGGGTGATACTCGTTGTACGGACGCCTTCAATGTAGATGGTAAAGAAAAATACTTTCAAAGGTAAGTTTACACTAGGTTAAATCTTAGTAAATCACCTCAGTTTCAATTTGTTACGAAAGAAATAATTGTCATATATCGATCTGACGTGTTCCAGCAATTTGATTATTATGAGTAATACAATACAATAGAACACAATACAATAACGTTTATTAGGCTCCCCATGGGGATCTTCATACCTAATTTACAGTTACTCAAACTACAGTTGAAATACAAAACTACAACAGCAACAATATCTCTCCAGTATATAAACACTACCACGAACAGCACGGCGAAGTCCCAAAAGACCTTTTGAGGCGTTTTAGCATTCTGAAGAAGTGTAGAAATAAGTTCGATTGTTTGGTGAATGAAATGCTTTTCATCAGAGACCTAAAACCCACTCTGAACGTGCAAAGCGATTCAATTCGCGCAAAAGTATTTATATAATTAGCCTCCACTGTATGCTAATTTTAATGTAACACCTCGCCACAAACTTTGCAATTTTTCATTTCTCGATCCTTGACAATGGCGTCATGAAGACACCGAAACGTCGGTTTTTATCGTTAATTTTTGCCTGTCTTTGCATTACTAAATCTTTATTGACACTAAATAATCAACTACTTAAATGAATAGAACTACGCAAAGCCAACTAATTATACACTAGCAGAAGTCCATAACTAGAAGTCTACATCTCTGGTAATAGGCTTTGAGATACGTCTTTCGCGTGTACCTCGCATTCCTCGCGTTCCTCGCGTGTAGGCTATTTTTAGAACAGCTTTGCCGCGAACAAGTAGCCAATCACATTGAAGTATTTTTTAATTCGCGCCTTTGATTGGTTGAACAAATTTTTGAAGAAAAGCAGAACTGCAGAGGACGAGTGAACTCGAGCGAACGGCATTACGAAATTTCTGTTTGTTGGTCATCGTAATTTCCGTTTTGTGAGGATTAAATCGTCCGGACAAGAATCATCAGGCCATCTTTCATCGATGACGATAGCATCGAAGTTGTAAAAATTCGGAGCATCCAAATAAGCGAGAGGACCTCAGTGTTTTGGAGTCAGAATACGAAATGGCAGCGGGCAAGATAGACTAATTCCGAGTCAAATTCAAAATGCGAAGACACTAAAGATTAATGTACTCTCAAGATGAAGACAGGCATTAAGAGAGCAAGTGCATTTTGGCACAGGTTCGTTGCTATTTTGAAAAACAAAACCGTGGTCCCTGAAGCGCTCAACATCAAGCGCGGAATGAACAGAATGAAGTTTGATTCGTTTGAGAACAACATTCAGAGAAAACGACAAGTTTGGCGAGTTTCGCATGTTTTTGGAATTATAAGGACGGCATGAAAACAAAAGACTGACTAAGGTAATGTACTTGTTTTAATATGAATAGAAATACGAGTTTAATTCATCGAACAATGATGATTTCATTCACATCCGTCAAAAGTTTAATTCAAGTTGTGCTTCTCGGGCACTTCGCAGTGTGCAGCTATTGTGTTGTGTATGTTGTTCAGTATTTTAACACGAGGATATGCTGTACAAAATAAAGACACACTTAACTACTAAAAGTTTGGGGAACTTCTGTTCATAAATTCTCTCGTAAATTATAAAAAGTCGACCTGTTTGTTTTGTGAGTTTGTCTACGGAAACCCGGCGATGGGTTGCTTTTTCACTCGCCTTCAAATGCCACTGAACAGAAGTTTGAAATCACTATCTACAATACTACTTCTGTCGAAATGTGAGAATTAAAGAGAATGGCCTGTCAAGTGTTTTGTTGCGATTTGATTTATTTCACCTGCCACTTTCCAAACCGCAACTTAGAACTCCAATCGTGTCGAAATAGTGGGTTACGTCATTTTCTCGCGACACATCAGTTTCTAGAAATAGCCTACACGCGAAAGACATAGCACGCGCCCCAATACCAGATGTAGACTTCTAGTTATGGACTTCTGACACTAGTTATTAAACTCATTGTTCAGCAGCGCAGATTTCAGACCTATTTTAAAGGATAATACAGAGGGACAGTTCCTCAACTCTACAGAGAGAGAATTCCAGATAGTAGCTCTGCGGAACATGAATAATTGTAGCTCGGCTTTTAGGCAGATGGCGGCTGTCTACATTTCTGGGAAGAAAGCTATGAATTTGTGGCATCTTAGTAAATAAATGACTTTAGTAAAGATGGCCCAAATTGTCCCTTCATTTTTACATTTGCACAGTTTCTCTGATGTAAAGAGAATCAGAAACAGGAAGAAGCTTTTTAAACTGCAAAAGTGTTGGTGTGATGTGGTCAAACTTCCTTTTTCCTGATAGGAGGCGGGCAGCAAAGTTCTGTACTAATTGAGGTTTACCTTAACTGGTGCCAGAACAAACCGATGAGCAATATAATAATGTACTAAAAACTAATGAGTTGATAACACTGTCGAAACAGTGAATAAAGTAGAGATGTCCAAGACATGCCTCACTCTACTGATAATGGATAAGATTAGAAACATAACGGTAGATTATATTCTACTTTCTTTATAGATATAGTTTCTCCGCAATATGCTGTCAACGATTTTTAATATTTTGCAGAAAATGAAGCAATCCTTAATATATTCAATATACAATTTATTCAATTTAAGGTTGCGGGAGGCACCTAATTCATAAATAAATTCATTACAAAAATTTTGCTGGTCCTACATCTTTTAAAATCTTTATATCTTGACTAATGATGGAAGTTTACAGATGTTGTCTTCGATTTGGTAGATTGCGATTTATGGTGACGCTGGAACGCCTTTAGAGCCAAAATGAAAACTCCATGATTTTATGCCCAAATTTGCGGATCGAGTAGAGGGCAGCATTCTGTGATTTTATAAAAGATAGATCAGACAGAAGCGGATTTTTCAATTTGAACTTTGTCAACGAGTAAAACTCGTTTAAATGTGCAAATTTGAGTTCCAAGAGAGGTAATTATGGCAATTACATTCCACGCTTTAAGGTCAGCAAAAGAACAGTGCGTTTTTTGAAAGAACACGCTTGCTTTTGAATTTTAATGCATATATTTAACGGAAACAATCTCTAATTCAGAGAAATAATCCACTTAAGCTCTCCGATAATACAACATCGACAAATTATTTATAAACCATCGAGGGGTAAAATACACACAGCGAAAACTTAGAACCAAAATGTACTGAGCACGTGAACACGAACTCTCAGTGCGTTTTACTTCTCTTGATTGAGATGGCATTAAATGAAATCTTTAAGAAAAATTCTCAGGTCTGGCATTTTCTCTTGATAAGCCCTTCATGTTAAACGTATTTAAACCTGCTGTCGTTTCAACATTAGTGTTTCCTGTACGTTGATCACGAGTGACGTGTGCTTCAGGTTCAACTGCACCATTCCATCGCTTAAAGAATCCAGTCTTGAGGAGACGTCGTACTTTCTTGGTGGTAATAAAACACAGTGCAATGAAAAACCCTGTAGAGATGATTTCACAGTAATATACAAATCGATTTAGATATTCTATGATTCAAATAATTTTGAAATAAAAAAATAAGAAGAGAACGAAGTGGATGTTCCCCTTAATTCAAACATAGGAAACATCATGGCAGCAAGTGTACTTTTTAATTGTTCCTATCCAACAATTTAGTAAACAAACATTGTACTAAAATGCTTGTTGCTAATTTTGTCGCTCACCTTAAAAAAATAAATATAATGTAAAGATATCTACTGAAATGATTGGTGGTAATCTTGCCGTTGCATGCAACGTTACTATACTTCAAAGGTGAATATAAAGTTAACAGTAAAGGAAAGATAAAGATTTATTTCCCCCTTTTCTCTTTCATCCTTTAAACAGTGACCCCCAAAGTTGCTTTGCCTGAGCTCTGCTTACTGGGCAATTATAGATCATCAATATTTAGAGTAGCTATGGTCTAAAGCCTACCCGCTTTTAATTTATTAATGTAGTTAAGTTAGTGTAAAAAAAGTACCTTGCATGCTGTTTAACACAGTAGAAGGGTACTGCAGGAATGCAGTTTGCTTCCAATTCGCAAGAAGTTCCAAAATCCAGGCAAGTCCCATTACGGTGGTCAGTTTAATGCAGATGAGGGTTAGAGGAGCGCGTGAACTGTTGTTTGTTGCTTGGCTGGCACCCTGAAGAAACGAAGGGAAATACTAAGAAGTTGATTACTGCGTCCGCTTAACATGTCTATCTGTCGTTGAGTCCAATATACACTTCTACTGAATCAGAAGTTAAGAATAAAAGTACGCTGAAGTATTGAAAGCTAGAAGCTTGTGGGACCGAATATACCCATTATCGAATAGGAATTAGCTGCTGCCTTGTGACATTAGAAAGGGCAATGTGATTATAACCAACCTGCTGTAGGTGATGAATGGCATAAACATTTTTCGTCAAGCACATTACGTTAAAGAGCAAAGCAAGGCTCACAGGGGTCACCATGACAACAGCTATCGCTCTTTTGTTTGATATCCAGCAATATGTTGAATTTCCTGCAAAAAAGTTGGCATTTTTTTTTTCAATTTTGTTTATAATTCTAAGCTAAGCTGAAAGGATTTCAAGAGATGGAAGTGAATGCAATGTGATAGCCTCTTGCTAAACCACAGACATGATTTTACATAATTAGCCCTGCTATATTTATCAACAAACCATATCCGATAGGAAGAGCCTCTGTGAAGTCCAGAACAGAGCACAAACCAACCACCACTGCAGGCAGTGCCCATCCCACAATGCAATATTTGATAAACGTCTTCCTGATGTCCGAAGGTTGTCTTCTGACGTCACTAACTGCACAGGAAAATAACAAGTACATAACAAGAAAAACATCATGCATATATTTTGTGCCAAAGAACATAATCGTTATTGTGCATCAGCAAACAAACTAACAGCATTATTTGAAGCAGGAAACAAGTGATGGTATAGTTACTGGCCATTTACATGTACGTTAGATCGTGTTTCAACAGTACGCGAGGTCTGAAGTTTGTTTAGCTACCGTTTAAGGACTCGGTTAACTTACCTTGTACTGTAAATGTGCTCGCAGTATCAAACGCCATGACACTCATCCACGAAAATACAGCGAGCAGAAAGAAATGGAGAAAAATGGCGACAGCTTTGCAAAGAGTATCGACTTCTTTTGACTTTGCAGAACCGAGAAAAATTGCTTGATAACACAGCAACGCGAAACAGAGATTGATAAGACATTTTCCAGGCAGATTTCTGAGCTCTTTGAAAGACAAGTAAACGCAAAGCAGGAAACACAGCGAGACGATTGACAGAAGAACGCCAGTTAATGTCATATAAATAAGGACTGCCGAGTCATGCCAGCTTGAGTCCTTATCAACCGGTCCACCCTGTCCAACTTGCTGCTCCGGACACACAATATAAACGGTATTTCCTCGCAGCGTGCCAGCATTTTTCTCATTTAGGATCTGCTTTTGGCTAATCAGTATGATAGTATGGCTTTTGTTCAGGTAAAATCTTATTTGCGTTGATTGATTTTTTTTCGAAGTAAAATTTTCGCATGTATAATCTCCAAAGTTGACTGTGCAGTTGGTCGTATTTGAGGTGCAGCTAATTGCCGTGGGATTATAACCTTGCACCGGAGTTCCCGTTATGAGAGTGGGTGATTGATTCTTGGGTTCTCTTTGCTCTGGAATGTTTGCGCTTACATCCAGAAGGATTGACAAAGGTGGTGTTGTTGGTAAACTTTCTGTTTCAAAATCTCCCTGGTTTTTTTTCGGCGCTAACGGTCTTCCGTCGGGATTACAAAGGGCACAGTGAGGATTTCTGTAGGTTATTTTTTTGCCGACTGAAAGAACCATCGAATATAATGAACACAGTTGTTTAACAACTGATAACACTCCTAACTGACTCGAAGCGCATTGTGTATCGGGCAACACACAAGACTCGTACCGCTGGTTCAGATTCCGTGGAGCATATTTCCAAGAACAGTCCGGATGTTCCTTTAGAAACGTCTCTACAACCGTGATGTTTACTGGAGAAGCTATTGATATATTGCTACTAGCGCAGGAAATATTGAGGCCCCAGTAAGACAAGTTCCCTTCACTGTTGCATCTGGCACAACCAATGCTTCTGTATGTTACATTCTGCGCTCCGTCAAAGACCGGCAGTTCTTTCTGAAGCGTCATATTCAGTTGCTGAACAGTTTGACAACTGTGTTTGCTGTGACTGCTATGTGAACTGCAAGAAGATTTCATGATTACCCCGGACCATGAATGTTCATTAACATCTCCACATGCCGGATTCTGAAGAGATACGTCATTGCTGGTTCGGCGACATCTGAGAGAATACAAATCCAGACACTGATTTCAAAGACCCATAAAATATTATCATGTCAATGTTTAATTAGCATTTGTTAATTGATTTTCGCTAACTTATTAATAATTCATCAAAGAAAAAGGAAAGAAAATCAAAACCGCGACGGTGGTTGGGATTAATTTATAAATTCGCTTTATAAAACAAATGTTCGTGATCTTTGCAGTAGAAGTTTTCAAACAAAGCTGGGTAATTTTGTTTTGCCGCAAAAATAAACTGACACAGCAAAGTAGAATTTTTGATTATTATTATTTTATTTATTATATTTTTATCCGTTTACTACTGCATTTTCGTTTCGATTGTGAATATAAATCAAACACTTGATTAAGTGTTTCATCACGATTCCGAGCGCAAGTGGCAATAACATAGCTAGAGGTGTCAAACTCTACAAACAGGAGACCTATGAATTCTAAATACATTTGCTACGCCACAGTTTTACGGCTCTTTTCAACTTATACTGCCTCAAAAAATACAACATATAGTGCCCTTCAGATACAAGTGAGAAAAATGTGGCCCAAAGATTCCCAAGACATCGAGCAAAAAAAAAAAACCATGTGAGGGATTTCCATTTTAAAATTAATCTCCCGCAATGGTCTTAGTCGTAAAACGCATCGGTAAGTTTTTGATCATCAAAATTGACAGAAAAATCGCGAAGCAGCCAATAGGAATATTGACAAAGCCTCAAACGGTTTTGAAGATTAATGCCTAGTGATTAATATAATCCAGTAGTTTTGATTCTGCAGTCGAATTCAATGCAAAATGTCGCAAATTCGCTTTATAAAACAAATGTTCGTTATCTTTGCGGTAGAAGTTTTCAAACAAAGCTGGGTAATTTTGTTTTGCCGCAAAAATAAACTGATACAGCAAAGTAGAATTTTTTATTATTATTATTTCAGTTTTGAACATGGCAAGATTCTTCCGCTTTAAGTCTTCAAGAGTCAAGTTTCGTTCTTACCGTGAATGAAAGTCCAAGCAGCAGTCGCTAAATGTTTTGCAAGCCACATCACAGAAGCAAGTCTTATGCAAATATTTTCTTTCGTCCAAAAAACATCTGTCTTGACATGACTGATCGCGAGAGGTCTTCTGTTGAACCACTGCTGCAAGAAGATCCTTTTCTTGTGGAACAGTGATGTTGTGCTGGCGGAGCAGTTGAGAAAGGTTTTTCCAACTGAACATTTCACCCTTAAACTTCACAACGAAATCTTGGTCTCCTGTCCCTAAATAAGAAAATAATCCATATCCTACATTCATACTAATCTAACCTATTTTTAAAGACCACTCCGTGCACAACACAAATTATTTTACTGTTCCATATACTTACTGACTGGCCCAGTGATTGGAAATTCGTCCATGTCGTATTTTGCACCTGAAGTTTGAGATTTCGTTGGCACAGTAAGACCTAAAACTATACCAGCCACAATGCTTATCGTCATAAGATTTGAACCGCCTAGTTTCATTTTTGTGTCGAGAAACTGGAAGTTTGATTAGGTTAGCAATTAAATTTTCGCCACTCCTGATTGCTTTCTGAAAAGGTTCTTTGATCTCCTGCGCTGTAAGGCTAGCTCATTGTTACTGACTTTGTGAAAACACGGAGCCCTTTGATATAAGAATTAGATACGCTTTTAATTAAACTTGCATCAACTCACAGATCACTGTTTTTCTTTCGATCTGCTTGACTCCTAAGTAGTTAAAAAAAGCTTTTCGTTGTGTACCGAATGCAGCTCGATTTACGTACTACTAAACACATACATGACAAATAGGTGCCGACTCAAAACGTGCATCTGGCGCGTTCTACACAAATACCAATTAAAACTTTGACCGTATACTAACTAATAGAAAGATAAAGCACTGTTATAAGAAGCGGAGGTATAACAAAATGAAATATAGTTGAATAATAGAGGTCGAATTTAAAATGTTAACAAATTTTAATAACTGGAAGAGTTCACAAAATATAAATTGTCGAGTGGACTTGTTTATTTTAAGATACCTGATTAATTTTCCTGCCTGAACTCTGAATAATAGGAAGCCAGATCAATAATTCAGTAAATTAAAAATCTTTTCTCCTGTCATCCGCTAGGAAAGGCAAACACCTTAAGAGCATGTTCATTTCATATTACATTTGTAATAAAGTAGTTTGACGCCTTAGTTAAGTTTATGTTATGCTTATTTGTTTTGCCTTGTCACTGTTACTGTGAAACTCAGAAAACCGTGAACACCAGAAATATTAATGGAATGTTATTGTGTTGCAAGGAAAAAGCCAATCAGGCGTGAGAAAACTAAACCGCAAACAGCAACGGTTATTAGTTTGTGGTTTTGAGGTTTGCTTGCGTGTCCTGAACTTTATTTTGATTGGGCACTAGACAATCAACATTCCTGAAATATTTCAGGTGTTCACGGTTTTCTGAGTTTGATAGTAAATGAAACTCAGTAGTATCGTTAGCAATGAGAAAATCTGAGCAAAAAGATGATTAAAGACTAAGAGAGATAGAAGTAGACTCAGAAATCGTTAATTTTCGATTAAATCATTTAAGTTGTTAATTGATATATGCAAAGACACTACGAAATCGCTGTTGGTTAGGGTCGCCATGCAGCTCTCGTAAGGTCTCACATGAGTGGCTGAGAGAACAATAGAACAAACAACAAGAACAATGCCCCTAGCCCCCAAAACAATAGCAGCTGCTAACTAGAGGAACCAGTAGAATTACAAGCTTACGAGAGCTGCTAGTTGGTTGAGCTGCTATTCGTTGGTCAACCCAACAAGTGTTGACCATTATCACACTGCTAGTTGTTCAAATTCATTTTATTGCTTTTGTAGTTAGGAGTAGGAATTGAACATCGGTTACTCGGTATTTTACGTCCGGGTAAATCTGCGTTTCTTATATATGTCACTGATTAAAAGTGACATCGATTGTTAAACCAGTGAGGGGCAACCTTATGAACCTTGGTGTTTCACGAAGGAAGCGCGTTTTGACTAAACTAATATTTTGTGATAGCTAGGATAATTAAAAATATTATGTTGACATGTCACTACGTTATAGTGAACTTTTTTTTAATAAAAGTTTCCTACATAAACGATAAGTCCAAAAAAAAAACAAGTGTGATAAATACAATTGATTGAAATCGTGGGTCATATTACGATCCGCCGGATGCTAACTAATTGCCAATCTCTAATCCTCCAGCGTTGGTGTCAATCTTAACTACATTCCAGGCCTTAGCCGCGCCATCTAAACAAAAAGTTGCACGGTTCGTGTGCTTACACCAGTTGGTCCGAAATATGTAACCGTGCCAGTCAAAAGGTTGACCTGCTTTTCTCATGTCCCAACTTACACACTTAGCCGTTCAAAAATTCGTCCAGTTCGGCCGGTTCTGTGTAAACGCAAGGTTAAACCGTGCAAGTTTTAATTTTGTCCTTGCAAAAATTTCTCCAGACCGTTGTAAACGGGGCCTCACAAAGTGTCTTTCCATTTTTCGAATTACAACCGTATTTACCAAGCCACGCTGCTAGAACAAAAAACCGTTAAATGCTTCGTATGGATTCCTGGAAATGCACGTTTGTGCATAGCTTATATTGTCATGAAGATGTCACACATTTTCTTCATTTGATTTGCTGTTGATGGTTTAAACGGCAATCCCAAATAATCATAGGAGGGTAGTTTTCTAAGTATGATCATTCCTCTCTGGTGAGTGAACTTTTTATTCCTAAGCGCGATTCGAGACTAGTAGTATTTTCACAAATGCAACATCGCTTATACAAGTATATGCATATCATCATCTATAAGAAGCCTCGCAACGTTAATTGATATACATGTGGGTTTATTTTTTAATTCTTGAATTCCCCGCATCCAAAAACATCAGTAACAACCAGTATGCGGTGCGGGATAAGCGGACACAATTCTTAGCCCATTTATTGAAACAAAGACAATTTTATTAACTAAGTGCAAAACAAAACCTCACTATGATACCTCTGGCTAGAAACAAATGAAAAATGCTAATGAAAATCAAACAGCATCGTTTACTTTTTACAACTAGTCAGGTCACACGAAATAAGTAAATAAATTAATAATAAAATGAATAGCTCAAACTGTACAGTAGAAACAAAGCAAACTATTGAAAAAGAAAACTGAACAAGGAATACTCCCGACGCATAAGGATAATCTCGGGCATATAAAATTGATGCACTCAGACATTACGCTCAGACAAAGATAAATGAACAATAACTTGGTGAGTAGATGAAAAGTAATATTGTACTTTATTATATAAACTGCAGTGGTATAGCGGGTGGTAGCAAATCGAGAAAAATGGTATCACACGTGTGGATAAAAATGGTATCCACACATGTGTGATATCATTTTTTACCAATCAGCTCACAGAGTTTGCCATGTTACAATGCTCAATGGGCCAAGGTTTATCGATATTAAGTCGAAACATCTTCGGATCTTCCTCGGCAATCTTCGGGA